>JBBPNN010000877.1:0-14587 GCA_038090935.1 Hortiboletus campestris | reverse complement strand
CTGTCCAGATCTAGCCAGTTGGGAACCTTACTAGAAGAGCTGGGAGAACTGGAACTCTGTCCAGCTCTGTTCTATTCTGTCCTAGTCTGTCCAGCAGAGGGTTAGTTTGCTGATGGTAGGTGAAGAAGGTGGGTTTAGACAATACCTGGTAGAGCGTGAAAAAGTAGGAAGAATGGGAGAAGCCGGAGTATCAATGTAGGAGTTAGGGTGAGAAGCTGGAGGTACGGAGGAATGATAGGTAGGATCTGAAATATAATTCGAAAGATGAGTATAGGTGACTCCGGGAGGAATTGGGTAGATATCGGGATGACGACGATTGGAACAATTGGGGTGACAACAGTTGTCACCGCACAGATAGATGCAAGTGAGCCAATCAAAATCTTGATGGCAATGCCAAGTGCACCGATGAACTGGATCAAGATTTGAGACACTTGCCTCATATTGAAATAGAGCAGGGTAATGACGTAGTTGTGACCTGCGTAAACGAGGTTGTTGTGTCAGTACCTCTGTTCAATCTTGTAATAGATAACGAGTCGAGAGGAAAATAATCTCAGCCAGAAAGTAAAGCCCAGCGGTCCTTCCATTCCTTTGATGAATGCCCATAAAGGACAACATCATGCTCAAGATATTGGTAACTGCAAATAGCAGACCAAGCCATACTGTGTTGTATGATGCAAGGCAGATTAAGGACATCAAACAATGAGCCTTTGCCTAGGCAGGGCTCATAACCTAACGAGAGTGCAAGATCTCACTGGGTGCAGAGACAACAGTGAAGGGTGAACCAGTGAGGAGAATACTCACTTATGTACTTCGCAGTATGAAGAACTGTTGCTAGTAGTTATTCACTTGGTGGGAGGAGAGAAGAGCTTAGATTCTGAGCACGAAAGTACTCAGGTTTAAGTAGTGTCTAGCTACTGTTTGTACGTATTGTAATATCCTTCTAAATACAGTAGAGAAGGTGGTACAATTGTGAAATAATCGTGAGAACGTATGGTGCAATGTGCAGTAATGAGAGATAAAGGCCATTGGCTATTGGCCATAATGGTGTGATAAGTGCATGATATGACACCATCTGGATATGAATAGAAATGGTATCATGGTTATGTCTTAAAGGTCTAGAACTTGTGATGTCATGGGTCTAGAATATATTAGTAATCATAAAGAGTGACCCAGACATGATAAGATAATAATTATCAAATCATAGATTCTCAATACTACCCAGTCATTGATGGCACCCAGCTGCTGGATGCAACCTTAGAAGCTCAATCTACAGTGCACAAGCATGTCCTCCCTGATATCTCTGCCGAATGTTTATGTAGCAGCTGGAAAGCCATCATTCCGACTTTGATATACCCATACCTTCACTATGCCTCTCGAATGCTTGGCAAGCCACTCCCACTGTTTTCATTGGCCATTACTCTTTGCGATTGATCTCAGTGCATACAAAAACCTGTCAACATTTTATGTCTTTTGTTTGATTGCAAGTTCCTTTAATATGTACCTCATCAGTATCAGATTTTACCCCCATCCAAGTGACAAGCTGTGAATGTGCAACGCTTCCTCAATCCTTGTTCACTTTGGCCTATTCCCTACTGCCCCTTCACAGCCTCATATGGCTGTTTCCATTGATTTGCTGGCATTCTACCGTGCTCTTTTTGAGCGATCATGTGACACTGTCAATGCCCTTGCCTCAACATTGCACATGCACTATATCTGGCGAGGATTTCACATGGTAAACAACAATGTAAGTCGATATTTACAGATAGTATCTGTCATATACTGTGCCAACCCCAAGCACACTCTGGCCCTCTAGGCACAACTCCGCTCCTTCAGGAGCGATCTCCGGTTTGTTCTCTGTAATTATGTATCTCCATTCCTCCGGACCTTCTGTACCTCTGACTAAACCCTTCTGACATTCTACTTACGATATTCCTTGTTCCGCACTTAGTTTAGTTCCAATTCATAGATACCTCCGACCTGTACTCGCACAGCTCTGGCATTCGTCCTGCCGGAGCACAGCACTGGCTTTCTGATCTCCCATCCTCCGTCTCTGTCATCCATTACTAATACTGTACTCTTCCTCCGTATATAAACTCCTAGATACTCTATGTACAGTAGCTTGATTATTGACTAGGACAGACTCCTGTCCTGCCTTCTCCTCTGTTTTCTCTTCGCTCCGAAATATGGGACACGAACGACAGCAAGGGCGCAGCACATAAGCTGAAGGTGAAGTCCTATCTGTCCGCACGATCTCCGGAGTTCCGGAGTTTCTTCAGGAGTTGCATGGTCCCTAACACTGCCCACCATTCTACGATCCAGCTTACTTCCTTCCCAAAAGTCAGGTAGATATGATGGGTTGCCACATCAAGAAGGAATGCAAGAAGCCTGCTAAATGCCACAATGTGATTGTACCTGATGAAGCGATTGATTCCTGCAAATCCTCTTACAAAGCCGCCAATGGAAAGAAACAGAAGATGTCAATGAAAAGCTTCGACAACACCGGGCTCATGGCCCTCATATGTTGCCACAACATCCCCTTGTTCTTTGCCAACATCAACACTCCCAGGGAGCAACAGAAATATGCACTCGCCCTCATTAGTCACCTTATCACCCTTCTACTGTCCCATGCCACTGTCATGGTCTTATACAATGTAGAATGTGTCATGGACCAGACTCTCTCTCTGGTGAGTGCCTTACGAAATCCAGGTGTGCATTTATGATCTCATTAAGCCTCGATAGTACAACATACTATCTCAGGATGTTGTGTCTCATCTTTGGTTTGCTATCACAGCCATGCATGCCTATGGTCATGAATGGGCATGCCAACTGGTCTTCAACCCACGGTTAACTGATGGCCTGAAACTATCAGATGGTGAACTGAGTGCCTTTGGTCTCACATGATCAAGCTCATTGGGATCGAACGATCTTCCTCTGTAAGATTCTGGTATGATGCTCTCAAAATGATTACTAATCTAATTCCATAGTGGCGATGCCGCATTTGGCTGATTGATTGCCATGTTGCTGCAGTTGGCCATGAGATGCGAATGGACCTTGGTGATTGGGTTATTTGCTGCCTTCACCGTGGTGTGTGGGACCAAGGCAAAGCAGCCTCCAATGACATTGCATGATGTGGCATCCGGGTTAAAGAGCTCTGCAAGCAATGGGCTTCCCAAAAGGAAACCCAACTGTCTGTCTGAGCTCGTAAGTGCTCGGTTAGTCGGGTTATGATCTAATGTTGATATTTTATTAGACGCTCCGGCATGCCTCAAAAAGGAGCTCGATACTGTTTTGGCACTTCAAGCTGACATCAATAATGCAAATCAAGTGATCCAAGCTGCAAAGATTGCAATGGAGAAGCAAGAACTCTCTGACGATACAATGGGGGTGATGGGGAGTTTGGAGCATACTCACGAACGATTGATGTCAAAGATAGACATGCTTTATGCGTTGCTCAATGTCAGCAACAAGTTCCCAGAGCTTCAAGATATTAACCTCGACTTTGTCCAGACTCTACTCCTTGCTTGCGACTTGAAGATCAATATACATACGTAAATGGGCAATAGAAAGCTTCTTTGAATGGGACAAATTGGACCGGGCTGTCGGAGGTGCGCAGAAAACACTTGGTACGTTGAGTTGAGTCACATAGTCTTTTCTCACTTTCCCTAGGTATGAAGCTCCATCAACAAACATGCAAGGCTATCACCAAGTGCCAACCCGCCCTGATGAGCACCATCCGTAAATTCAATACTTACTGTCAACAGCTTGAAGAACTCTATGACTCTTCATGGTCAATCCCGCTTCCCACCCCTCTGCCTATGAAGTTGAACAACATTTGCAATGACCAGTTGTTGATGGAAGACGTCTGGATCGCTCCATCTATCGGTCACATCCTGTGGTGGATGGAAGACAAAGATGTCCGTGTGGGTATTCGGGAAATGCTCAAATGTGATCAGTGCTTAGAGGAACAGCATCAACTTGGCATGGAAGCTGACAATCTTTGCTGCTGGTTCGGTAACAAACTTCTTATGGTCAAGCTTGCTCTTAGGACGCCAGGAAGTATGTATCTTATCCAATATGCTTTTGTGACTAACTTCCCTTTCAGACAAGGCTTTTCATCTTATTCTACAACATCACTGTGAGCAACTGTTGTTGCTCCCTCCACATTGGTCAAGTTCATTGGCATCAAGGGCCCGATTTGATATGCACATCAAGGATGCCACTCAAATAGCAATTAAGCTGTCTGGTGGAGTTCCTGAAATAACCCTACCCTGGGTCAACCTGACTACCTTCGAAGCCCTGCCCAACCAAGCCCTGCCCAACCAAGCCCTGCCCAACCAAGAACAAACAAAGGACTGCACTGCCAAAGAAGGACCTGTGATGCTCAATCCAGATCAGGTGATCTGGATTGATTACCTCATAGCAGAACAATCTGATCTTTATGATGATGATGCCAATGATCACGAGGAGGGTGAGGTGAACAATTTATCTGCTCGGATTACCTGGGACCTCCTGGTGGTACATAATTCATGTCTCATGGAAATAGGGCGAAAGCTGATCCGCATTAGAACTTAACAGTTGATATGACACCAATCCTGCCATTGACCACGACAAGAGCATGCACCCCAAGAGATGAGTTACACCACATTATGTTCAAATCTTGAGACATCATGATGCTCACATCTCCCACGTCTTGTGTCAATGACATCTGTATCAATGGTGGTATTTCTATTCTCTTTGCAGCCCTTGGAGTTCCAGAGGAGCACCCATTTGTGGTCTTCTCAACCTTTGATCTACTATGCATGAGCTCTCATGATGAGCACCTTTGGAGAGTCACTTGGCACATGAAGTTCTGGATCAAAGATGTTTGGATCATTCCCATCCATCAGCCGTCTTCTGCTCACTGGGTTTTGTGCATGGCTTATGTACATCACTCGGCATGAGCTGTGCATTTTTGATAGCCTTGCCGAACAGGCACCTTGGCATGCAGACATTGATGTACGTTCTGCTCTGTATGTTTTCCCTTCATTGCTAACTACCTAATTGCAGAACATCATGAAACTCATTTTTTGGCTTTCAAGCATTGCAAAAAGGATCCATCCCAATGCTCAGCTTGACCCTGGAAATGAGTCATGGACTGCACATCCCATTCTAGTTAGTCCCATCTCTTATGATTATCCTTGTGTTCTGCTTATTCTAGAAGATTGAGGCCTTGCAGACAAATGAACATGATTGTGGGATCTGGGTATTGGCGAGTGTGGCTGTGATATTGCGGGGATTCAATGTGACGGAGCTAAAAAAGTCTGATATTCCTGCTTTCTGACACTACCTACATTCATGTGTGCTAGCCTTCACTGTTAACTAAGTAGTCCCTTCACGAATATCGAACGCCCTAGTTGCAGCAGAATCATATACATGTGAGAGGTGTACACAACGATGAGACGAGGATGTAGCAATGGTATGGAATGGTATGAGAGGAATGGTATGGCAAGGTCAATACCTGTGGCATTAATGATGTCTAGGTGCTAGTAACTTGGGCATTTCTGCCTGTTCAGCTTTGTAGGAGTCCAGCATGAGGCCTCAGGAGACTCATAACCCTTGAAAATAGTTTGTGCTGATGGGAAGCGCGTCCAGGTACCATGGCATACATACCACTGTAGTGAGGATATCTGGCGGTGGTGATGTATTGGCACTGGTCAATTTGATTGACAACTCTGCTCAACTTGAAGAGGGCCTTCCAAACAGTTCACAAAACTTACTATTACTGATCCACCATGTGTCTTGAATTGCGCGTGTCTTTTGCCTGTTAATCAGGTGGTAATGACCCTCTAGTGGGCGTTTCCTGAAATTCAGTACAACGGTTATTCATATTGTGATTGGCTACCGGCTGCCAGACAAAGATCGTACCTGAATGACCACACTCTATTCATCCGTAATCAATGCACTCAATCACTAAGTATATGCAGCACCCTTCCTGGTTGAATTCACTTTCACTAGAGTGTAGATATAAGTGATGAAGATGGCATTGTGATGTGGTTAGTACTATCGTCCCCCCTCCCTCAAGTCTAAGGCTCAAGTTCTGCCTGCCGAGTCTCATTCAATCCACCATTGCAATGGTAGTAGTCACATGTTCCATGACAAAGAAGCATAAGTGAACTCATTTCTTTTGGTGTGCCATGCATTCATGTCGTCTGCAGAGGCTGCAAAAGAAATGGAACTCACGACTATCAAGAGGCTATGCAGCGGGAGATGCTGCATTGTTCGTTCCATCCATTTGATGCAGACTTGGATGATCTCTCCCAAGGGAATCATTCCCTCTTCTCCTACTCCTGCTATGTTCTCTGTGGCATCCAACACATCCGATGCAGCACAGACCCCTTCTGCTGGTGAGTTGATGTCTATCGTCAATCCAAATGGCCCTCACCATTTGTTTGTTCCTGGTGACCTTAGCAAGGATGGATGCTATCAATATAAGTACAAAGACTTCATCCTTGACCTCCTACCCTCAGGCACCTCAGAGCAAACGTGTGCTGTGGTTTGAGGATGCTGTGTCGGAATATTTCCTGTATCATACATTTTCAAGTTTTTCTTTCCCTCAGCCCCGTAGTTAATGCTTTGACCATTATGCGAAGCTCGTTGCAGTCTCTTATTGACTGCCCCAACTCACTTTACTACATAGTTGCCACGCACCAAGAGGGGATTCAGACTATCACCAATCATATTGATGAAGGGATTGCGATGTGGTTGCTGCTGAAGTAGTTACACATTAATCTAGCCCCCTGCAATCTTCAGTTCTTATTGACCATCGTCACTACACGGTGCCCATGTGGCAAAGGTATTCGAACTACTGTACAATCAATTCTTAGACTGATTTGCACTTGTATTATCTCGGATTTGTTACATGGTTACATCCGAATCACAAAAGGAACTTCTTATTGCCAGCATCTTTCCCACCCTCGCACCACAGCTTGCGTCACATGTGCTTGTCCCACCCGCCTCCATTTGTCACCATCTGTGTCAGAGTATGTCGGGCAGTCACTACTACACCTGTCGTGTGTTGTGCACACACGAGTGTGCCCTCTTGCCCTCACATCTTCAAGGCCCTTACATGCATGCGAGCACGCGCTCACTGTTACTGCTGCCTTGGCAAGTCACAACTCCAGGTGGTGAGAATGATCTAGGGAGTGATGAATATAGACTATTAGATTGGGTACATTAGACTTACTGGTAGATAGTTGCAAGGAGTGTAGGAAATGAGCAGGAGTGCCCTTGCACGTTCTTGTTAGTTCAGGCACAGTAATTAACCTGCTTTTGGGGAATGGTAATCTCGAAGCATCAATTGAAGGTCTAGACTCATTGTGGGATGACGGGCCAATAGGATCACGAATGAGTCTCCTGCTGTACTGTACAATGCAATGGTGAGTCCATGACACAAGATGACTGCATAATGACCTGGGAGATTACTGAAAACTCCTTGTCACTTGCAAGTTACATGACACTCAGTACCAAACATAATCATGTATTTACTATCAATGATACTCTGTAGGCCCAATGGTGCTCACTCTAAAGTTGTGACTTGTGACATGCGTGTGTTGAAACAAAGTGAAGGACTCAGATCTCCAATTCAGGGGGCAAGTACAGTCTAGGAGAATTACATACCAAGCGTAATCAGGCGTAATTACTATGCAGATACTCGTAGTAGTACGTGGACCCACACTTACTCTTAAGTTGTCATTCATGACATGTGTGTGTTGAAACGAAACAAAGGACTCAGATCTCCAATTCGGGGGAATTTACATACCAAACATAATCACACATAATTACCATCAATGATACTATGTGGCTCACACTCACTGTAAAGTCATGACATGCATGTGTTGAATTGAAACAATGGACATCTCCAATTCAAGAGACAAGAAACTAAAGTCTGGAGGGTACAATGGTGTCATAAATATTACAGTTACTGCCTAGTACATAATCTTCACCGAGCCATTATCAATCGCCTTTTCCACCATCTTGCAACCTTTGAGAATTGAGATGCCAGATGGCAGCCTACGGAATGTCGCTCTGCTCACCCGCTCAACCATCAGAGACGTGTTCTCCCTGCCATAATGCTAATTAGATATCCTAGCATCAGGGAGCAGTTTGCTTACCACTTCAAGATCACACTGACCATTTTGCCCAAGGTGATCAAATAAAATGGTTCAGCTTCTTCTTGGAGTGGCAAAAGAAAGCGATAACCACGGTATGTAGCAACATAGTGCCTAGAGAGGATTACCAAGGCTCTGGATTTGATATGTGATGGTGAGGTTTTGATGTCCACATTGGCCGGCACTCTGGGCTTGAAACCAGCAATGGGCGTATCTATGCCATGCCATGAGGAGACAGTGGCACGGAATTTCAATTTGCAAACCTACCAGGGGTATGGCGAGCATCTGTAGTGATAGAGTGGCCCATGATGTTCACAGAGGTCGGCATCTGAGCTGGCTGCACAGCAGTCTTTTGACTGGTAGAGGTGAGGGGCTGGATGTTAGGGGTGGATGTATCTGCATGCAATGAGAGTATGGAACTTGAATGAAAATACAACTCACAGACTACTCTGATGATCGTTGCTGCATGTTCCTCAGACAACACAGTACCCTGGAGAAGCTTTGCAAGGACTTGGTGGTAGTAGTGTCAGCCAAAAGGTAGGTGTTACAGAAATCCCCTGGATGTCCGAGGCTGATGAACAGGAATTCAGCTCGTGGATACAGTATGTACGGTGTGCATCACCCCCCCAACCTCCCTCGCGATGCTGGTCAATTCGGACCTGTGATCTTCCCTGGCATTCCTTATGTGGACCCACAGATGCACCCTGATCCTGCTGGCCCTGTCGCTCAAGGCCCCTCCATGGAACCTCATCAATTGTGTCATCCATCCGCTGAAGCTAAGTAAGGTCTTGTGGTCGTTTCTTGTGCTTTGTCTAGTCACCTCTGCTCTGTTGCTTCTTAAAATGTACAACAATATTTTACAAATAAATTTGTTTTTGGTTGATTATGATTGATTGCAAGAAGTAATAAGTACATAGTGAGTCACAACGACGACAACTTGTTAATACAGAAAGGAAGTTCTGATTATCAGTCCCAGAAGATAAGTGCTTATTTGAGCTTCTATGTGGCAACAGCATTATAGGCGACACTCATAAAGAGTCACCAATGACAAGCAGGCCATCTTGTTGCCCATGAACTCAACATGTGAGTCCCTTGTTCCAGAAAGTGCCGTTTGCCTACACTGATCAGTTGGTAGGCACTCAGGTAACCGTGAACATGTGCTGTGAAATACCAATGCCATCCATCAATCTTGCCTGTTCCCCCTTTTTGTGCACCAGATAGGATGGGTCATGGGTCATTTTTATGACAGGGGCATCTGGTATTTCAGTCACAGCGAGGAATGTTGGAGGTACATACTTTACTGCACTCATCGACAATTTTGATGAGAGGTGGCCAGTGAGGGTGGAAATATTCCCATCCATCCCTTTGGAAATCACGCTGGACACGTCACAGCAAGAGAAGGTAGAGAAGAAGAAAGCAGAACTCTGCAGCATGAGTTTTATCTTGCATGCATCTCAGACACAACTGACGGGTCATACCTTAGTACTTGTTGCATCTTTGGTGCTGGATTGACTATGGTCAGCACTGTTTTGAGATCAATTTTAGTATAGAGGGTGGTGAGGGTGGTGAGGGTGGTTGATTGGGGTGCAGAGTTCATGTCAGGATATCCAGATGTTCTTGTGTTATGGTTGTGCACTTCAAAGGGTGCGCATTCAATGGAGAATTCCAATCCAACATACTTTTCTTGTTTGAGCGTACGTGGTGTGACAACAACAACGCTGCCTTGGATGGGGATGTATATAGGCTGTTGCGTGGAACAGTTGACAGTGGTGGGTGGGAGATATGTAGTTGTATCAAGCATAGCATGTGTGAACAGCCCATGATCCTGCTGTCTTATGAGCGGTAATGCATAATCTAGATGGTCTGCCCAGGCGTGCCCAACGTGAGGGGGACATGGGGGTGGTGAGGGCAAGCGCATGGGTGTGATGCACAATGGGCATGGACTGTGTGACTCCCTGACACATTTTGATGTGCTGGTGACGAGCGGAGACAGGAAGGGCAGGCTGCGTGTGTGGGGCGAGGGGATGTCGAGTGTGGTATATGGAGATGCAGGTAAGTGCAGGTGGTGCACAATGAGCATGGTGGCTGTTCAATGCATTTGATGCAGGTAGTGATGAGCAGGGGCAGGCAAGCATGCATGCATGTACTGTCTGCATGTGGTCTGCATATGTATGTGCGCACACTCACGTGCATGCAAAAGTAAAGGCAGATGGCCAAGAGTACGTGGGTAAACTGTTCTGTTGCAGCAGCCAACACCCTACGGCATCTTCAGTATGCAGGCCACCTTGTCATACATGGGACCAACACTTTCATCGACAGTATTGGAGAAAGTAAGGAAGGACAAATCAGATGTTGCAAACATGAGTAGGGTATGGCCTCCAGGAAATTTGGACTTACACAGGACTCCATGACAACATTGTCATTGTCTTGGTCGGGTACGTGATGGTGAATCTGTGGGCGTCATCATCATGTGCGATTGTGTCATGGGACAACTGCACAATGGTTGCCATCTTGGTCGTGGGTGCACCATGGTGGCAATCGGATGGCAGCAGGTGTGGACTATAATGGGCAGATCCATGGCATTGTCATTGATGTACTTAGTGTGAATATTGAGGAATGAGCTTGATGTACATGGGACTGCGTGGCAGTCATCATCTTGGTCACGGGTACGTGATGGTGGCAGTCATGTTGGGGTGTGCATAATGGCAGATGGCGCCGTCGCTGCTGCATTGTTGTTGTCATCATCTTGGCCAAGTGTGTAATGATGAATCTGACGGCCTCGTCATGGGACAATGTCTTGTGGCTGTTGCCATTGCCGTTGTTGTTGTTGTTGTTGTTGTTGTGCGGCGCGCATGAGTGTACCATTGTTATCATCAGTAGGATAAGATAGAAGAAAAAAAAAGAACGGGCAAACAAACAAAAGGGAGGGGAAAAAAGACGTGAGGGGGGAGTCAGGAAAACATTTCACAAGGAACAGACATGGTCTGTAGGAGTGGAGGAAATGACAACATGGGAAGTGAAGCTAAGGAGAGGCATCTGACAAGCAATGGATGTGGTCCAAAAGAACTACCAGAGTGTTCCCTTCAGACCACATCCTTTACTCGTTTGCGCTGTTGAAGGCTCCCTAGTGTTAGGGAGCGCTAGAAATGGGTTATAGTGGTGGAATTTTGAAAGGAATGGTCTCATAGACCAATTTTGCTTGTAGAGGGAAATGGGTCTGTAAGACCGGTAAAGCTTGAGAAAAGTGCTGCCAAGGGTGTTACTCACCATTATTAGATAAGCTACCCTTATCTTTGGTCTAGACTATGACATCATTGTGTCATAAGATGTGATACACATTTTACTATATGTTTCACATTTTCTTACATGTTTCATCTCTGATATGTGTTTTATCCCTTTATCTCTTACATGTTTCATCACTGAACACTATATAAGACATGGCCTTAAGCCTGTCTCAAAAACAATAACAATTACTTTTGTCCTTTGCTCATTCTCTCACTCAGATCCTCTAAGAATATTGTTTGATCCATCCACTATCCTCACTCTCTGAAGAATGTCTCTCTATGTGATCTACACTTGAGACACTCTTTGTTACCAACCATCAACCTATCAGTGTGTATCTCCCACTGATTTATTACCCTTCTTGCCCCTGTGTAATCGAGTTATCCTGATATCTTATTGGCTGGTGAGCAGCTAACTGATTCAAAAAAGTGCATTTAGGTCATGCCCAGCCACATACCTTCACAAAATGTGCTTTTTTGTGGTGTTCATGATTCCTGATTGGTGAGTCAACCATGGAAATATACCACAGCAGGGGTACATGTGATCAATGATTTGACTCAGACCTAGTTCCACTAGTTTCGGATCCTTCTGTAGTGGGAACTGGTAGAGTTCTAAAAGCAATTTGCAGAGATGTTTCCACAATGCCTGGTGCATTTCATATGGCAAACCCCCATGCATCATGCATCACATCTAGTCACAGGCATGAATTGACAGATTACGCAACTGTTGTAATTACTTGAATCTAATCACCATGTGCACTCACCCAACACTCATCATGCCATTAGAGACAGACACTGAATTTTGGGCCTTTCACATGTGATGACAACAACTCCAATATCAACTCTGATGACAACCTTGAAGATGAACCACCCCTCCCACTGGTCAACTGGTTGCACTTGCAGCCAGACTCAGACCCCTCCTCAACAAGCTCTGAACACACTGACTCAGCTGACACCCCCACTGAAGCAACCACTGTGCTCGTCAAGGATGTTCTTGTTGAACAAACTCATGCAGATATGGTAGTAGTTCACTTATAGTAGTTAGTTCACATGCACTTCATGTAGTGTATATAAGTTTGGACTCAGCACATCTGAGTTCCAATCACTCATGATTCCATACTGCTACCTTCTCTCAGTTAGTACCACCAGCAGGTAAGCCATGTGGCTGCATTGATGCATGCTTCTGACAGGTTATGAGCCCTGATGATTGTGCTGTGCAAGTCTACTCGCCACCATCACTTGATTTCACCTGCTCTTGCCCTCAGATGCATTTTTATATCTTTGGCATGGTACATTGTGTTCTAGTGCATTTTAATGCAAGAACATATGTGACTGGAACCTGGATACAGGGGGAGACTGTTTCTCTGATCCAAGGCTCTGGAGTGTCAAAGTGTAACTCTTCACCACCTTTCTTCTTGTTTCAAACATTGAATAGGTCACTGATGCCTCTATCCCTAGATATTTACTATGTCCAACCAAATCAGTTCCCTTGCCTTCAAGGTCCCCACCTGTTGAGAATTCTGGTATTTCATATTTTAATATTCAATTCCTAATACCAGATTCTAGAGCAGTCTATGACCTCATCTTTATGCTATCCATATTACTCACCATTATTAGATAATTTTCTCTTATCTTTGGTCCAGACCATGACATCATTCTGTCATGAGATGTGATATATGTTTTACAATATTTCTCCTTAAAAGAGTCCCATATAGTGGAAGCAAAGTTCACAGCACCATACTGGTGCACAAGGTTAGTGTTGATTTTTAGAATAAGAATACCAAGAGCCTTGTCATTATCATGGTCCCAGGAGTCGAGGTCATCCTGGTTCTTGTAAACACCCTCTATCATTTCTTCAACAGGGGAAGAATGAGGTCTGGTAACTATATCCCAGATACCTTAAGTATGGAGGTATGCACACATAAAAGGCATCCAGTGGAGGTAGTTTGGACCAGACAAGGTGGTATCGGGATAACCCAATTACATAGGGACAAGAAGGGTAATGATATCAGTGGGAGATACGCACTGATAGATTGTGTTACAGAAATCCCCTGGATGTCCGAGGCCGAGGAACACGAGTTTGCCTCGTGGATTTCTTCTTCTCCTCCCGACGACCCCGATTCTGATTTCCTCCGTTTCTTCAATTTGCCTTCTGATTCTTTCGACCCGTAGACGGAGTCCCGTTCATCTTCTGATCTTCTATTCCAACCGGGACTCCTGATCCTTTACGCAGTCCGCAGTATGTCTTCCTTTCCGTTCCTCCTCTTGACCCTGTTTCCTTTATGGACATATCCCCTTCTAGAACGGCGCTCCGCTGTTCCGTTTTCCCCTTTAGGACTCTCTATTCAGAGTCCGCTCTCATGTATATAAACGCCCGCTGTACTTGTACTGTTCCCTAGTTAGTTCTACGCAATACAAGTGTAGTATCTAGCCCAATCCGCCTGTAGACTTGCGAGTCTACTTGTCGAGACCCTTCTCATAGTCTCTTCGCCTACAAAGGCGCAGTAGACTCTTCGACTTCACTCAGTCTCAAGGGTAACGTAGGACCTTGGACTTGGAAACCATCCGACTTTCTCTGTCGTTTGTCACGTGACTCCTCCGGATAAAGCTAGGTTCTACGCTTAGCGTAACAGATTGATGGTTGGTAACAAAGAATGTCTCAAGTACAAATGTATGTTAGAGACATCTTCAGAGAAAGAGAATAGTGGATAGTTATCCTCAAAGGTACTGAGTGAGAGAAGGGAGTGAAGGACGAAAGGAGCAGTTAGTCACTTTGCTAGCACTGATGCCTGCTATCTTTTTGCAATATGGTTCATGGTTGGTTGAAGGGTTTGCGATGACCTTATCTATGGTCGCTGTTATGCATAGCGTACTTAAAAGAAGTTCTAAGATTATACCTCTTAGGTGGTACTCACGAAGAGACACAACAACCAAGAAGGTATAATGGACTGGGTTTACTAGAGTTGTCTCACACGAAGAGACAATGGATATTCGAGGGACGAAGGTTCCTAGGACTGTCTCACACGAAGAGACAATGGGGGTTCAAAGGACAAGGGTTTCAATGATAGTCTCATGTGAAGAGACGATGGGGGTTCAAAGGACAAGGGTTTCAATGATAGTCTCACGTGAAGAGACGTTTAGACAAGAGTAGACGATGGA
>JBBPNN010000876.1:0-14633 GCA_038090935.1 Hortiboletus campestris | reverse complement strand
TCCTTGAACTCCGCAGACGGCCAGAGGTGGGGCTTTGGGTCGGTGGTGTTGGGTGTGGGGGGGGTGGGACGATCCACTGAGAAGGTGTATTCCATGCGTTTAACGATCCCGGGCTCTGCATTCTGGCTAGCCTCACAGGTGCGTTCTCTCTCAAACGCACGCTGGCGAATTAGATCAGTGGACGCATGGCGTTTAAAGTCGGGTGCCCCAAGCTCCTCGATGCTTCTATTGGAAAGGAACACATGGGAGTGCAGGCGGCTGATAAGACAATGGGGAGATGGGACGAACCTGCCCTTTTCCTTGTCGAGTTTTTGAACCCACGCTTCGACCCGGCATTGTCAGAGTCGACGATGAGACTCTACAGATGCCAGAGGCGCCCGCTCAAGTTGTCGAGGCACTGACCCTGCTCGGGATAGCTGGCCACCTTGGTACAGACCTATACGAGATGAAAAGGGGTGATCGAGGGGGATGGGATCGAAGAACGCACCTTCCATGTCTTTGTAAGCGACCCGGTATCGCTTAGATTGGAGAATGCAACAAAGGATTCATTACCCTGTGGGTGATGGTAAGTCACGTCGACGGTGAGAAAGTGATATATAGGATTTACCTTGAACTTGACGTTGACAATGGAGGGCATGAACAGAGAGCGAGAAACTAGGTCGTCAGGAGGTTGGAGCGATCGAGGGCTAACGTCTTTTTCATATCTTCCAGCGCAAACTGCTCCATCTCTTCCATGAGCGCGATCTCGCCTCGGTTGTCCTCGTCTTGTGCGTGTTGTTTGGTACTGAGCGACATGGCTGCAAGGTGCGGCTCCACGGCCTCCCGGGACAAAGGTCGTGCTCGTGGTGGTCGTGCTCGAGGCTTATCGCATGTCGAACCGACGTTTCAAGTTGGTCTTCCCCAAGCCATCGCTAGTAAGTGCGTATGATCACTTCCGCTTTACGAGGATGGGGAAGTTGCTAACCATGAGAACAAAGCATAACTCCCAAGGGATGGTTTCTTCCTCATAGGTTGGCGCGGTTAAGACAACGAGGGAGAGCGAATGGACGAAAACAGACACGCAAGAGCTGACTCGGCGGATGACTCGAGCTCTCGACTGCCAGGTGGATGACCGAGACTGTGGGACGACGGCGATCACATGAGAGGACGCGACGGTGCCTTGAAGGTCGTGGCGCGATATCTTCAATTATAAAAATGACAGGATTGATATCGTTCATGTAGACAATGAAAACACGACAGATAATAAAATCGCGAAAAAAAGAAGGGTGCTAGCTATCACTCAACCTGGTCGTTCAACCTCGAGATGGGAAGACCCCTCATTCCCCAATCCCTCCGGCAAGTCTGGGAATGACACGTATGCACCCGCTCACAGAATCGATACCATTCCTCTGGCCACTTGCCCTTCGCATCCTGCAGGATTTTTTCCGCTGTTTCTTGAAGGTTCCTGAAATATTGGTCAGCTCGCAAATCGAGATGGCGTGCGATGTATCGAGGGTTCCCATTTGACCACTCTTCGATGGCTTGAATAATCTGGAAAGGGCGTTGTGAAACGAGCTCTCTCTGGGAACTGTTGTTACGCACTAACACGACTGCCCGTGCAACATCGCCAACCGGGTAACCTCCAGGAGGAGTCTTATCGAACTGGCCAGGCCCCCCTTCCCCAAACAGCTCTGCATGGAGGACCCGTACGAGCACAACATCTCCGAGGCCGTCGCCACGTTTTACTGGCTGTTTAGCTGATCAGCGTCGTGGGCTGGTTCGAAGATAAACGAATAGCGAACCAATATAAGGTAGGGGTGGGTGTCCAATATGTCTTTGGCCCGAAGTGCCGCAGGAGGTCCTCTGCCGCGGTGCAGGATGCCATACTCCACGAGAACTTGCAACCGTGCGGTGTCTAGCGCGTGCAGGTCATTCTTTGTACTGGGTAGAAAGTGGGAATCCTCAAGGAGAGGTCTGCACTCCTCAGTAGGGGGGGAGAGTTCGAAAACGATATGCAAAAGTCGGCTCATTGTACCAAGTTTTCTAGCTTCTGTCATGTCAATACCCAGGGACTGCGGCACGTTTCCGATGACTTGTCCGTAATGCCGCTTGCCGGTGTAAAACCGATGTTGAGATTGTCTGTCCACCAATGAGTCTTCCTGAGGTCCTGGATCACAAAGGCCAGGAAAGTACTGGCGAAAGAATGCTGTATACAGCTGTTGCAAAATGGCCACGGAGAGATTGACCGCCAGGTTTCCTGTGTGGAATCGTAGTTGCTGATTGAGCTTGGAACCAGTCCAGAACGGCGAACCATCCATCTGTGGAATTGCTCGGCAAAAAATGAGGGTATCTTGCTGAGTTACGTCCTTTCTGAGGATAGTTAGACAGTCGACGACGATCGGACGTAAAATGCCGAGGTAGAAAACCAAGGAGAGTGCGAGAGAGGGAGGTAAGAACCACAGTGAATCTTGTCGGGACTGCCCAAGTTGCTTTGCAACGGGTTTGCCGATAGCGAGAAACCCGTCAATCAGAAACAGGCCTCTACCAGCGCCGGTTTTGCGACACCAGTCAAACTGCAGAGACGCCAACTGGAAAGCTCGTGGTGGGATTCCACATGTAAGGACGATCGCTGTCATGAACAGGGAGAGTACGCGGTCGTTATTCTCCACCCAAACATGGATCTCCTCCTCTTTGCTGCGAAAGGAGTGAAAGAGTAGATTCTTCACAAGGGCTTTCTTTTCTTGAAGAAGTTCGGCATTTTCTGGCTGACGAAATATGGACCTTTGATCGCCGAGATCATCGATGAAATTGGCTAGGTTGCTACGGAGATCTGAGAGAACAGGGGCCGCTTCGTCAGGGAGCCACTGGATGATTGATGCTTCTACCAGGGATATTATCCGTCGGGCTTCTTCTCCAATTTTGGATATGTCGATGCGATGAGACTCTCCAACCGCATCGATCATCACAGTGGTACCGTCAGCTTGAAATCCCATTCCTATCCTGGAGTTCTCGTTGAAGGCTGTACGGGCAGCGTCAAACCATACAGACTTGAAGCGATCGTACGGCGTGAAATAGTCGCTTCCTGGTATTGTTCGCAGCCAACGCTGTTTTTCTTGATGGATGACCCTTGTGCATAGCGCAAGTTAGTACATTGATGTCGCAG
This sequence comes from Hortiboletus campestris, assembly GCA_038090935.1. Lineage (NCBI taxonomy): Eukaryota > Fungi > Basidiomycota > Agaricomycetes > Boletales > Boletaceae > Hortiboletus > Hortiboletus campestris. The sequence goes on along the minus strand of JBBPNN010000876.1, from coordinate 11,491 downwards.
AAGCACGAAAGCATACTGGAGAATGCTTGTCAGTGACTCATCCCTTCCGTCCTCCACTTCTGTCGGCCCTAAGTTTTCTTCGTCCTCCTCTTCGTCTTCGTCCTCCTCTTCGTCTTCGTCTTCGTCTTCGTCTTCGTCCTCATGAGCATCAACTTCATCCTTTTGCCTACCCAAAAACGCCTCGTGGTGTGTTCGGCCATTGATGACTCCTTCGGACACAGTGGGTAAGTTTGAACGCGAAGAATCTACCTGCCACCTGGTGCCGTCCCAGACCTCCGAGACTTCGCCGCCGAACAGAACAAACTCGTTCCGATTGTTTGCCTCTAATCTTGCAACGTGAATGGTAATGGTATAAAACCAATACTGCATGACTGCACAGTCTCTTGTTAACGAATTGGCCATCTGAAACTGCAGGTCTCCTTCCGGAGAAGACCTCAGCGAGAGAAGGAAAAGGGAATTGTCGGTTGGGCATTCCATCTTTCCTGTTGCACGTATTTCTTGATGGACAATGGAAACCAGAACACCGTGCAGGAGCTTCATAGTCCAAGAAGCCAAGTCAATGCCACCCTCGCTGTCGAGTGCGACGAGATGGTCGTAGAGCCCCCGAATTGCCAACACTTGTTCATGCGACCATTTGATGGAAAAGGAACCAAGGCGTTTCACATGCAACTTGTCCTTTAGTCGAGAGAAGTAGTGAGTGCGTAGTATCATGCACAGCGTCTTTGTCATTAATAAACGATAGCGGACGTATGTTTTCCTTGTGAGGTTCCGAAAGTGGGCTTTAGTCCTAAAAACGGTGCAGTCAGTTACCGGATGAGGCTCGATCAGAGTGGCTTACCCAGACGTCACTGATTTCCTTACGGACGGATGGCAACGATCAAGGAACAGATTGGCGTCCACGAGATAATCCGCCAATAACCTGTCTAGTTCCAGCATGCCCTTTTCCAAGGCAGCCCGCTTCGGAGCGAGGCCAGCTACTTCCTTCTCATCTGGCAACTCCACCAGCTTCATGAGGAATGGGACGTCCGTCCCATTGAGGGTCTGGAGGTATTCAGACCATCCAATCACCACCAAGTGGGGGGCACAAGGCGTGTGCGACAATCGTTCTCTTCGAATCATTGTCGTTGACCCATCATGGGTGGGTAGAGGGGTTCCGGGCGGCGTCCAGTCTTCAGGAAGCAACATCACAATGTCCGACAGCTCTGAACGGCCTCCGCTTAGATCCCTGAGCCTGTAAGGCCGGATGATGTGGCGCGCATGGAGGTCGTTTATACATGGGCACTTCATATTCTTGTGCTCATCCCAATAATGACTTCGAATTGAGCTCCATGCGAACCACCGAGGCCTAGCGCAATCCGGACATCTAAATGCTGACATGACTCTCAATCCTGGAATAGTATCAGGTATCGTGGCAGGGAGACCAAATGTCTGGGTTCCTTCAGGAACTCCATGGGATGTAAGGAGATGGGAGACAACGAGGTCGTAATGATTTTTCTTCGCCTTTCCGGCGGACGTGATGTCGAGGTCCTTTTTGTGTTTTGTAAGGATGTGCTGACTGAGATGGCTTGGGGGATATAGATATCCACATTTTTCGCAGACGAAGCCGTAGGGCCCGAAAGACATTCCGATTTTCGTGAGAATTAGACACTTTGTGACCGGAGTGGAAGGGCAAGGTTTGGATGGGTCCACGTGTAATTTCTGCGTACAATGCGGCGTGGCGTCAGTGGCGACGGTCGAAGGAATCAAAGAGGGGTCCCGCATCTCCACCCTGTATCCCACCATTCCCCTGGTTGCCTGCATACGAATCATCTTCCGGCCGGGGCCGCGATGACGGTTTCTAGGCCGTCTACCAGAGGCCACATTTTCATACTCGTCCTCAATATCACCGGCGTCGTCCTCGTTCTGGAACCCCTCTTCGTCGTCGCCCATTGCGTGCTCAGTCTCGCTTTCTTGAAACAAGCCTTCAGCGTCCTGGAAGTCCGTATCACGTTCACTTGTGTCCAAGGTAGGTAGGTCGTGCGATTCTGCTGGAATGGCCGTCAAAAGTGGACACAAAGGTCACACATCGACTCACAAGGGTATTCGCCGTCCACAGATTCGTCACAGATGGACGGGACATAATGAGAGAGTAGGGATGGGCGTCGCTAGTGCGCGTCAATCCTTTGTACAAGGGCCAATCATGTAGAATGCATTTAAACATACCGTCTGAGGCAGTTTTCGCTTCGTTACGAGGACACAGTCGAAGGCCGAACGACTTGTCATGGCGTTGGAACTACGATGCACCCTGAAAGTAGAGAGAAGGAAATAAGACAAAACAGGAAGACAAAGAGATCTTCACCTGTCGGATGGCCTAGGTCATTCCGGTCTCGACCTGTCCATGGCATGCGTCGATGCAAATTAGCGCGATATCTCAAATATGGATATCGAGTCTCTCTTTTCCAAGATTGGCCCGATGTCTAGCGATGATCCCACGCAAAGGATGCGCATCCGATAAGCACGGGTTCCCCGTTGTCCTACACCCACGCCAACCATCTGAGAAGGCGGAAGAGATATTACGACAGAACCTTGTGCCTCATTGTAATGACATTGGCGAGCAGAGCAAAAGAGCTAGTGCGGAAGTGGGTGTGAGACGAACCCTCGTGGGGGTACTGCAAAGAATCTGAGTCCTTACAGGCGGTCGGAAGGGTACGAAGCTCCCATTGTAGCGGAGAAAAGTCATCATGTCGATCACCAGGGCAGGCGTGGGGTGGTGCGCTGGCTCTTCCTTCTGAAGTACTGACAGGGGTATTCGAGACCATCGAGCCAGTCTCGACCGTCAGCGCGAGGAGTGGAGATGACGGACAACATGCATCTCAAGATCTGAGAATCCCTCCGCCCGCCATGGAGCCACTTCGTCAAACCTGAGGACATCACGATCCCTTTCTGATCCGGAAGAGATGACGTTGGAAGAGGTCATAACTAGAAATACGCCTAAGTGGAAACGGGCGAGGATAGCTGCAAGCAACAACATACGCGATATAGTCGTGCCATGCTGTGCACGTTCAACGGTGGAGCTTAGGTCCGAGGACTAAGGCTGATGTTGAGGTCGACGTCGACGTTGAGGGTGGGTGTCGAATGCAGATGGTCGGGGCTCCGAGTCGGTAGCACTGGCACTACCGAACACAGTAGGACAGTCGACAACATAATGAATGGAGTGATCATCTGGTCAACGACGACACCGCGCGAAACGATCCAAAGGCTCTTCTCTGGCAGAAAGGTCACGGTTGGCGTGGAATACGTCGCGATGTGTTGATTGTGGCGAGAGTGGAAGTGAGTCAGCATTAGCGCCAGTTGCTGCTGCAACACCATGCCAACACTTGCTGAAACTAGCAGCCGTAACGCCCCACGGCTCCATGGACCTGCCATCCCAGTGGACGCGCGGAAGTTCCAGCCTAAGACTGGGTAACCAGTGGACGAGTGGACCGTAGAAGACTCAAGCTCCCAGAAGCGGTCTTCGTTTCAAGGCTGTCGCCGCGGCATTGGGCCATGGTTCAATTGGTGAAATCGACTTGATATTCGCAACGTTGTCACATCTGTCCTTCATCTACTGGAGAAATTGTACACTTCCCGTCAAGGACGTTGCGTTGGGAATGAATCTTTGCAGAACTCGTATCGCAATCAAGACGAGTCGAGTGGTCGAAGGAAGGTGCGGAGGGAAAGGCTCAGGACATCGGGCTGGCAATTTCAGACGGCGAAGAAGAGGAAAATATTAATGTTGAGGATGCTGCGCGCGAAGAGACCATTCGGCTCTCAGAATGTAGGTGTCCTGAGATTCCTTCCTCATCTGTTGCCTTCTGATGTAGGCCTGGAGGTGTAGGCACTGCAGCTACCGACCATAGCGAAGGGTGATGTGTCATCTATGCGCAAGATGACGAAATGGGTGAAGGAGAAGATGACGAGGAGGAGGAGGAGGAGGAGGAGGAGGAGGAGGAGGAGGCGGACCTGATCAAGAATGATGAAGGTAGAGAAGCTGATGGTGCTGTCATCACTGACACCGACCAAGTTCCGGACTGATGTAGCAGGTTCGTCTGGTCTTTTTCTGGCCATTGATTTTAACTTTATTCGAACGACGTAGGTGATGAGGGGAATGCTGAAGACGAAAATGGGGGTGAAGGCAACGAGGACGAAGAGGCAGGTTAGCTCACTCGACGACTTCTTTACTTCATACTAACAGTGACAGCGAAGCCCTCAACTCCCCCAACTCCCACTACGTTCCCTCCCGTCCCTGCCGCCCCCATACAGACCGCAGCCCGTCTCCATGGCCCGTGGCATACAGCACGTCCATGCTCCCCCGATCGCAACAGACAGCCCATGGCTGGCTACAGACACTAGCCGGCTAGTGTATCGATAGTGACCTCAGGACTGGGCCCCACAAACCAGGGCACGGCGGGGAGCTCGCGTGGGAGGAGGTTTGCGACGATAGCTTCGTCGATGGCGAGGTGCACAACGCCGCCCTCAGTCAGTTGCGTCGCGCGCAGACCAAAAAAAGGCTGGAGGACATGAACCCGTCCGTCGCCGTAGCGATGAGTTCGAGAGGCGCGACCATTCTCCCCAGGCCGTCATTGTTGCCGGAACCCTTGACGACATCTATCGTTGGGACAACATTCATTGCTTGATCCTCTTTGGAACTACCATCAGCAAGATCGTGACGAGGGCCCGACTGGGTCCGATTCATGGAGATCCTGCTGCACTTAGTCTTGAAGACGTGCATGGAGGGCAAGCCTATCACCCTGGTTCGTCGTTCGAACCCCAACTCTCCTACACAAAACATTGGCGGACATGGACAACTTTTGGGGGGTATTGAGAATCTGCTCGGTGGAGGCTTCAAAAATATGGTCTTAGACAAGTTTGCGCTTCCCAGATGGTGCTACTGACCCGGATTTTATCGAACCCAAACTACCCGACCGCGCGTACAGTAAGTCACATTGGTGGATGGGGTCTGGGTCGCGGTAATCCCAGAGACTCGGAGAGTGGCCCCGTCCTGTTATCTTGGCCCATTTCCGCATTGACGTCGAGACTCTCGCCACGTCGTATTTGACGCAGCGCTTCCCCTGCTTCTGGGTCAGTTGACCTGCATCTCTCCGTTCTTTGTCCGTCTATCTTAACATTCTGGCCCAGCTACCTTGAAAGTAAAAAATATTTCGGAGAACGGCGCAATAATTGTCAGCAACAATGTGATTCACCCCTTGTCCTCAGTGGTGCTGGCTCGATTCCGGGCCACGCCAGCTGTGTAATCAACGGTGATGGGTGGGATTAGGGTGGCCTCAATGACGTCCACGGCTCGATCCCGTTTACGATGGCGGTCCATTCTCTGAGTCGACCCTGTTTACAACAAGAAGACTCCTGCACCCTCAACTCCCGCCGGTATACACGGGGATCCGTCCGATCGGTCCCTTGCGACGGCAATCCAGACTGACCCGATCGTGGCCCCGGCTCAGCTAGGCGAGGCTAGCTAAGGCAGGAGATACCATTACCACCCATCCTCTACTGTTTTTTTGCAGCCTCCATCTGTTTCCTAAAAATCCCATTCCGACACTATATTGCACCACTTTACAACGGTGCTGTCCCACTCTCGTCTCCATACAACCACGAATTGCATCTTGATTCCCGCCCTTAAATCCAACGGGGGTCTTCAAGTCTTTTTAGACCCTTCGAAGAAAGCGGCTCCGCTAATAGTCCCGACCCGTTCTAGTTCTGGTTTTCCAGTCATCCACGAAGGCATGGCCCGACAAACTCCCTTTGTTCCGCGCGTCAGTGACAACGACACATTGTGGGAAGTGGAAATCATCGCCGAAAATGCAAGGAAATACCACGTTCTCTGGGCTGGTGCAGATCCCGACACCGGAAAACCTTGGGAACCATCATGGGTTGACAAGTCTGATTGCACAGATCAGGCCGTGGCCCGATGGGAGGCGAAGAAAAAAGGGAAGGTGACGCAGTCGAGGATCGAATCTGGTAAGAATAGTCTTGTGTCTCCATCCCTCTCTGTGATCTCTGCCGAAGGTACGAATGAGTGGGCGACCGTCCCCATTGAGAAGCACAAGCGACAGCGTGAAGACGTCCAGGATGAAGGTCCGCACGACATCAGCAAGAAGTCCAAGAAGCACGTCCTGTCTCATCCTGCCAATGTTACTGCTAGTTCCTCATCGACTGCACGAACTACCCATACGTCCCCCTCAGTAAAGATTGGTCCACCCCACGGTGCGAAACGCAAGAAGGAAATACAAACAGCTGCTGAAGTATCTTGTGTATCGGCTCAAAGATCGTCTCAAGGCAGATCAAGTACTCGACTGCTTGCCACCCAGCCATCCTCACCGTTGGATTCAATTCACGTCCGTCAAGGAGGAACTTCAGATAGAAAAGCAGGTCGCTCCCCAGGCGCTTCACCCACCTCCACCGCAACCAACGTGGTGATCGTCCCTGCCCTTGCATCCGTTGCTGTGCAAACAATACAGGTTGATCCATTTTCATTATCCTGAAACAATCCTGATGTGCACTCGTTTAGACTTGTCCCTTGTCTTCCCCGTTTCTCAGGAGGCTCGAAGAAATCAAAGAATTGCAGTACGGAATTAGTATTGCTTCTAATACCGCACTGAAGCTCTCCCTTGAGGTGGGGGGAATCAGAGCTCCCGTTGCAGCCCTCTGACATGCCGTAGACTGCTCCAGTTTCAGGATCTGCGCAATGGAACATAGCAGAAATCGAGCGGCTTCAATGCCAGATCAGCATTGGATCAAACGCGACACTGAAGTTAGTGCTTGAGGCAATGCTTGAAATGGAATAGGTAGGAATGTTTCACTAATGGATCTTGCTTGCAGTGTTTTGTAGCATACCATGGCTTGCTATGTTCACGAAGTGTACATATTGTAAGGAAGGTGAATACACGGCCTGTATAGAATTCTTAGTTGCTGGGTTCCAGACGTCCGGTAAGAGTCCTTCGTGGAAACTTTGAGGCGGTGTGTATTAGATTATCAGTGCTAGCGCCTTCATGCAGCCATCTTGATCCTGAGGCCTAGTGAAAAATGGACAACCGGAAATCGTACCACAGCTATGGATACGTACAAGAGTGTAAGGACCATGGCCCGAAGGGCCATGGTGTGTGATCTATGTGTGAAGAGGGACGCTCGGGCTGTCAGTCCACTCGCCTGTCCGCCAGACGCTCCTCTCCGAGGATCGGAGCCGGACCACGGAAAGCCATGTACAGTTAAGGCGGAGGTGGATAAGGAGGGGCGGGTTCGGGCGTGCGGGTTCGAGCCTGCGAAAGCTCTTGTCAGGGGGCTACCGCTACCCCTACCGCTGTCCTTCTGAGACCGTCTAGGGTGCCAGCTACCAGTCCTAAGCACTATCGAGGGAGTTGGCCAAATCACGAAGTGGCCCGCAGCGGCGGGGGCGCGACCCCAGATAGATTGGTTGCGATGCGGGTAAAACGAGTGGGGAGGGGGGAGGGGGGAGGCTTCCTGCTCGGCGAAGCCTATATACCGGGTGGGCACAAGGCCAGGCACGGCCGGCAAAACACACAGGTCGTTCGGGCGCCAAGGCTCCTTTCGGAGATCCCCAGCACACTTTTTCAGACGCTCTCTGCTGATAACCTGTCCTCGAACGACCGTATGTCGCCCTCGAGGCTCATGTCGTTCCTTTCGTGCTCCTCGTCATCGTCGTCGTCGTCGTCGTCGTGCTTGGTCGCGGCGTCCCGCATCATGAGATTGGGGCGGGGGATATGTTCCCCCGTTCAGCGCGCTGCAAAGAGCCCAAGGGAGAGCGATGACACATTCTTGAACGGTCCTTCTTGCCATCGGTATGCGTCTTCTTCCACCGCGGGCTCACCTGGGTTCTCAACCCATTCCCAAGGTCGGTTTTGGACTGGTGCGCCATACGCCAGTTGACCAGATGCATCGCGATGCGCGTGTACGAGGTTCGCGACGACCGCGTTGGGAGGAGGTTGTGGAAGTAGAGTACATAATTGTCGATAGTAATCCGAGGGGAGATCTTTCGGAAGCTCGTGTTCGGAAATGCCGGGGTAGTGTTTGAAGAGGTCACACGTGCTCGACTTAGACTGCGAGTGGAGCTCTACCAGTATACACGTCAGAGCATGTGCGGGAAAGTAAAGGGACATGATATACCATCAATCACAAAGTAAAAGGTATCAACGAGCGATGGGTATGCAACAGAGTCAAGATCAGATGATCCTGTCGCGTGGATCTGCTCCTGTATTCTCAGCATCTTCGTGGCTGTCTATGACACATAACACATACCAGGGCCAAGCGGAAAAGCGCGGATGACACCATCCCACAGTGCTCGTGGACAGCAGTCGTCCAGGTCCCCCCAAATCCTAGTTTAAACTGCAGCAAGTGCGCGAGAAAGAGGACGCTCTGTGTCAACGATTTCAATTGTTCGGGGCCTGCAGTAGTAAACATTGACTCGACGGCGGAGAGGGTCTGGCATATACCCTTGCCTAGTCGTTCTTGCTGGCATCCAGTTGAAAGACCCCTTTTGTATGGAAAGGTTCCATCACGTGAGATAAGAGCCGTAAGATCTCCCCTGCACGCTCGATACGTTCTGCGAGGTTTCCAAGCAACAACGGTGTCGATGGCCGAGCGAGAATTTTGGCGAGGCTCCCCATGCCGTTATTCACAAACTGCAAGGATAATTGATAAACGAGTGGTTCATCGACTGTAGTGAACAAAGAAACCTTTTCAACCATGGGATTATTGATCTCCTTCACCATCCCTGCAATGAAACACGCTTCCTCAGATGCAATCGAGTGATGAAATAAGACAGAAGTCATCTTGTTTAAGGATGCACGAGCGGCTTGCTTGGTCGAATCGTTCGCCATGGCTCGGCCCAACTGTCGTAGTCCGAGCTGCAGTTGAACGGCAGTGGCAGCAAGACGCCATGGACTGAGCACACATGAGATCCCACTATTCAAAAACGCGTCCACATCTGTGCCTGCAAGCATAATTCAGCAAACTTTGAGACACGGATTGCAAAGACACCACACACTTACCCACGCTGGAATCGCTGAGAATCACCTTGAGTGCATTCACGTATGGCTCAAAGAGCGTCTCGTCAATAGATCCAGACTGGATAGGTTGTTCGAAGGCCCTACGTATCACATCCAAGTCGTGGGATGCAGCAAACCAAAACTGTCAGCTCTCGCAAGTCCTTACCCGAAGTGGCTTCGCCACGTCTCGGAGGTATTGCCACAGAACGAACGGGTTGTGTTCAATGGACACAAGTGTAGGCACTTCGGCAGCAAGGGAGCTAAAGTGCAGCTCACTAAACACGTCTTGGCGACGGGTATGAAATCGATGGACGTCTAAAAGGGTATTTGCAAGCCTGGATGATATCTGGGGCTCTTCTCTCAAAATCAAATGGTCAAACAAGGGGTTCGCCGACTGGATGTAAGTTGCCAGTGATTCCGCTTGATCCGACAAGACGTTTGCTGTTTGAGTCCATGCGGGGTAGACAAGACCTCAGAGGATAGTCGTGGACGGGAGCGCTCTGTGGGCACACAAAAAAAGTAGGACAACAGTGCATACATCCCACGCGTCAACTGTGAGTGCCAATATTTCGCCTTTGCCAGTACCGAGAAACCAGCGCAGTACTTGCTCATCTAAGCCAGCGGGGAGGTGCTGACACACCGGGACATTCAACATTTTATGTCCCTCAAAATATATTTGACAATGTAATTAGATCATCAAATATAATTGATACTTATTTTGAGGCTACATAAAATCTTATATTTTGGGTGATCCCATAATATTATCCAGGAATAAAAATTATCATAAAACTTTTCAGTGTCCCATAAGGAAATTGAGAATAATAACATATATGGATGCCATAATATTTATGGTAAGATTATCTTCTCCAATAGCATACTCTGCCGTCACAAAATATTATGTGGTGAGTGTTCACTTAACATTAACTAATATGGAATACTTTTCCGGACAGTAGGAAATATGGTTTTGGGTCACTACATAAGGAATACAGAAAATTATATATTTTAATTTTCCCAAAAGTCGTAGGGCGATGGTGTGGGCGTGGTTCGGGCATGTAGTGGGCACCAATTGGCCATTAGGTGTCCGGAGCGCCATCGGCCGTCCATACTTGGCATTGCAGGTTGACCAATTGTTCACTGCGGAGACGAAATTGCGTCCATTTCTACGAAGCCTGTGTGGTGGTAGAAAAAGGACGCGGACGAGAGCGAAAGAACAGTGGGTATTCGCCATGGCAAATCCCTATTAGTATGGCTGTGGTACCTGCGTAGATTTACGGGCGGGGGAAAAGAAAGAGGGGAGGTATCCCCGGTATGGCGCCCATGTGTAAGATCTGTCAAGGGTAAACGAGACGCAAGTACATTTTCACGCGACGCGGGAAGGAAGTGACTGGCATGTTGTGACCAGGATATAGATTAAATAGTCGCGCAGAGTAAATACAACATTGCGGGTACATTCCATGATTAGTCCTACGAGCGGGAATTAGTACATTGAAACCAATCGAATCACGGATAATCATATATTCAGCGCAAAGACTACACATTTTGACACGCAATGAGTTCCAGCCATTGAAACGCTTCTTCAGAGGCAATTTTCTGGTTTCTGGAGAGCCAGATAGAGTCGTAGAACTGCGGCGGCAACCCTTCGACATGTTTCCGCGACGTGACATTGGTCGACTTGATGCGCTTGGCTGCTTTCGCACCCTTGGTAGACGGCGAGTGAGAGGAATCAATTATCTTCAACTCTCTCGCCATGTCCCTCCGCCATGGCATAAGGGAGGTGAAGAAGACCGGCTGCATGTCCTCCTCGCCACTCTCATCAGAGCTCATACCGTCATTTCCCAGTGCCTTCACAACACCGTGCAGAAATCTCCACGCATGCGTGTCCTCGTTCATGCCGCTTTCTTCACTGATTTGGGAAGCGAGTTGAGTAGCTCGCAAACGACGTTTATATTTCTGTATTTTCCGTCAATACACAATGAAAACGGTAGAAGTCGAGCATTCACTGACCATCACCCTGCGGGCATCCTGCCTAGCTTTCTTTAGGCTGACATCTTTAGCTTTGATTAGCCTATCAGCCAGTTGGTGATCAGTTTCGACTAATTGGCCATCCAGAACACGGGGTCTGGCTTTGGACACTACAGTTCGAATACGATTAAACTTCTGGGTGATGGCCTCCACCCAATAGGCATGCGACTTTGGCGCTGTGGTCCACTGTTCCTCCTCCCGCAATTCAGCTAACTTACATACAAGAATGCCGATAACCACCTGGTTCCAGTCCGACGAGGCAGGGCGACCAAAGTCCCAGCGAAGATCAAAAGGGTCCGGACCGTTGGAGCCTGTCTCGATGAACAATTTCAGGTCTTCTTGGGAAGGACCAGTTGTGAGTAGGAAATCTTCGTCCTTCGTCATTTGGAAGACCTCTTCAAAGAGATGACGAACATGCTCCTGTTATGAAC
>JBBPNN010000875.1:0-14643 GCA_038090935.1 Hortiboletus campestris | reverse complement strand
GCTAAGTTCTCGCATAACTCGGCTGTCCATTCTGTCACTAACGTCACCCCATTCTTCTTGATGCACGGTTATGAACCCCATGCCTATCCCCTGATCAAAACCACCTTTCTTCCCACCCTGGAAAAGCAGTTAGAAATTCTCGATGCTGCATGAAAGGAGGCTACTGCTGCTCATGCCAAAGCCGCTCAGACCGTCAAGGAGCACATTGGAACGAAGCTCACCCCTTGGAAAGTAGGAGACAAAGTCTGGCTCAACTCTCGAAACCTCAAATTCAATTTCCCCTCTCACAAGCTCGCTCCTTGCCACGAAGGACCCTTTGAGATTGATGCCATCATCTCTTCCTATGCCTACAAACTTCGTCTTCCTCCGACCTGGAAGAAACTTCACAATGTCTTCCATGCCTCCCTTCTTTCAACCTTTACTGAGACGGATGAACATGGACTGAACTTCTTCAACCCTCCTTCCAAAGTCATTGAAGGAGAAGAGGAGTACAAAATCGACACCATCTGTTCTCATCAAGGATCTCCTGGACGCCGCCAGTTTCTCGTCTCTTGAAAGGGTTGCTCTCGGGCTGAGGATACTTGGGAACTGGAATTGCATCTCTCGCATGCAAAGTACATGCTGCGAGCATACAAACTATCTTGACCAAAGGATTTTCCTAAAGTAACTTCTCCCTAGTCCTCGTTATTTCCATCATCACCTCCGGCTCCTCCCCATCTGCCACCACCCCATCCTGTCATTATTCCGTCACCCCACTCCATGGTTTGATTATTTGAGAGACAGAACACCTTCCATGCCTCCAGTCGAGTTGGATCCTCCCATCCCTTTTTTCCATTGTATATCCAATGAGGGTTGTACGCCGTAACCTCAAAGGATTTCCTCACTAGTCAGCAAGTCAGTGTGTTCCCTCGATGTTAGCACGTTGGCTCACTAAATCACCCATGCACCACTATGGGCACCCGACGCTCCGACACCCTCTCCTGGAGATCCAGGATACCTCGTGTCAAAACCAGGATGACCAATACGGTCACCGACACCAAGCACAAAGTGATAAAAGAAATGGTTACGAGGAGAAATTGATACATGGGGATTTTGCTGAAGTCCTCACCCGCTTCATTACTCACCTCTTTTAACCCTCTCTCCAGTCACCCTATCTCCCCCATGCTGTGTCCACAGTCTGCAGTCTACAGTCCCAACTCCACCCGATCCCGTTTTGTTCCGAAGAAGTCATGGAACTACTCCTCCTCCATGCTTCTTTCCGTCTCCGTTCCGTCTTGTTCCTATCTTTCCGATTTGGATTTCACCCGGATACTTAAGCGCCCAGGAACTTTGTTGTTTCTTTAGTTTCTTTGGTTTTTCTTATGTCTTCTCTCCCTACAGTAGAACGCTCCACTTCTCCTTCAGCCCCCATTATTCCTCTTTCCTCTCTGGCTCGGTTTCCCATCTGGGAACGACATGTCATCTTTGCATCCGTCCTTGAAGATCCAGCAGCGCTCCTCCCTATCGAACAAAGCGAAGACTCCAGGAATGGTCAGGCAATCCTCACAGAGGGTCTCATTTGCCTCTACCACAACTACTCCCGTGGCAGACTCCATTTGGCAACAACTGCCAACATTTTGCCCACCGACTCCCTTCGCTGGAACCAGCGACTCATTGCTCAGTGGTATGAGGTCCTCCACCTCCTTTCGAACACCAATTTCTCCCACTTCTTTTATCTCATCCCTGAGGAGATCATGCAGCGAATCTTCACTGCCACTGCTGGACTCTGTACAGAAGAGCAAAGAGCACGCCTCCTCCCAGTTGCTGCACCCCCTACTCCCGAAACCTCCTCCACTTCCCCAGACTCTGCTCCGAACCTTAACTCCGGAGTTGCTACTGCAGTGACCTCAGAAGAGAGCCAACCCTCTGCAACGCCGGACCCCATTCCCATACCCTCCCCACTTCACTGACACTGATCCACACCTGCCCCTGACCTCGACTTCTCTCGGTTGGCCGGCACGCTCAAATCCTTATTCTGAGCCACAAACACTTGACTTGCCACCACAACTGTCTGAGGAATTGCACTCCCTCGACGTCGCTATCGCACAGCTGTCCGCTGCTTCGTATGTGGCAGCTCCGACCACCTCTGTCCCAACTGCCCTACCTACCAGTGCCCCTACTGTCAAGCCTTCGCTCCTGGACATATTCAGTCCAACTGTCCAGAATACCTCTCTCGACCTAATGGCAGGGACCCCGACGAGACCAACAGTGACAATGGAAGTGATGGATTCTGAGACAGTGTCTCAGACATACAACGGGGGTAATATTACAGAAATCCCCTGGATGTCTGATGCCAAGGAACACGAGTTTGCCTCGTGAGTTTCTGCTTGCTGTCCCGAGGATTCCAATTCCAATTTCCTCCGATTCTTCAATCTTCCTTCTGATTCTTTTGATCCATAGACAGAGTTCCATTCTTCTTCTGATCTTCTCTTCCAACTGGAACTCCTGATCCTTTGCGCAGTCCACAGTATGTCTTCTTCTGTTCCATTCCATTCCTACCCGATGTTTCCCCTTGACCCAGTTTCCTTGACAGACGTATTTCCTTCTAGAACAGTCTTACGCTGTTCCGTTTTCCCTTTTGGATTCCTGATTCAGGGTTCGCTCATAGCTATATAAACACCCGCTGTACTAGTACATTTCCCTAGTTAGTTCTATGCAATACAAGTGTAGTATCTAGCCCAATCCACTGGTAACTTGTGAGTTACTTGTTGAGACCCTGTTCCTCAGTCTCTATGCCTACCAAGCATAGTAGAACTCTTTGATTCGCTTAGTGGGTAACACGGTCCACAAGCTCAAACCTTCCAACTTTACCCGTCATTCGTCACGTGACTCTCGCCAATAAAGCTAGGTTCTACGCTTAGCATAACATAGACTCCCAATGAAGTGGTAGATATAGCATGGACTCCTAATGAAGTGCAAATATAATAGACTTCAGATGAAGTTGCTATTCAAGTATGCTTTAGTTTAGTCCAAGGCCAATGACCCAACTTGAAATCACTCACTTGCATGCAATAAGAATCCATACACCAAAACTCAGACATTTCTGAGCACATGTAAACAATACTAATGTGCCTACCCATAATATCCTTTTTATAATCACAACCAGTATAGGGCAAATCATATAACATGACACTATACACAAAAAAGTGACAATGGAATACTACATCAGATACCCTCTCTCAGTGTGTAGACAGGTTGTCAAAAATACACCTGGGGTGGAGGAAAAGGGGTAGAGATTTGAGAAAGTCCTTGTGAATCATGTCCTCAAAAGCTCTGGAGACAAATATCAGAGGAGTGGGGGGGTGGATCACATGAAGTTGTTCCTAAAAAGATTGGTGTACAAAGCTGAGGTTTCAGTGAGACACATCCATGGAGTTGGAGTAGTGCAGGGAAGGAGTGCAGGGAGGGGACAGAGAACACAGTATATTGGGGTGGCAGAGGTCAGCCAGAGAACAAAAGCTGGAGGCTACAGAGGGGAGCCCAAAAGGTGCTGGCAAGCATGTCAGGTGAATGGAATAATATACTGCTCTACCCTACTGCTCAACAGAGTGTAAGCAGGCAAGTCAGAGTATTCCTAAAACGAGAGACAGAGGCTTCCAATGGAGGTGACATGAATGTCAACAGAGTGATCACTGGTTCAGAGAGTGCAGAGAGGGGTAATTCCAGAGTTTGTGGAACTAACCAGAGGGGATGGATGGAGCACCATCTAGGCATGGAGTAGAGG
The DNA here is from genome assembly GCA_038090935.1 of Hortiboletus campestris. Lineage (NCBI taxonomy): Eukaryota > Fungi > Basidiomycota > Agaricomycetes > Boletales > Boletaceae > Hortiboletus > Hortiboletus campestris. Next base: position 10,880 of record JBBPNN010000875.1, on the reverse strand, counting down.
ACAGGGATACAGAGGTAACTGAGGATGTGCCATTGAGACACGGGAGAGTCAGAGGAGAAAGGAGTGGGAGTTTACAGCAGTAGCACTGAGCTGGAACTTGACAGCACATAATGGATGACAGTGCCCATCCAGAGTGTGGTGAAAATGTGTCTGACTAGGTATTAGAGGACTCGCCATCTGATTCTAGAGAAGATGAAGGGTCAGAATCCTTAAAAGAGGAGTTATTGGAGGGTAAAGAATGTAGGTCTGGGATGTCAGAGTCAAAGGCAGGGTCATGAGAGTCAGAGGTGGATGTGGAGCTGGAGAGTGTGGTAGTGGACAAGGACAAGACTGAAGGTGACAGACTTGGAGGTGTACTGGCAGAAATCTGATGAGAGAGTTCAGACTTATGTTCCTAATAGCACACATCAATGAGCTGCATGAGGATTTGCCAATATGGGATATTTTGTCCTTGATACAGTCTGGAAGTCCTTGGTAGAAGAGGTGCCAGAGTGCATCATCTCTGTAACTGCAGACTTGACAAGCTATGCGGTTGAACTTAACCACATACTTATTCACACATTGATTGTCAGTCATGGACAGGTGGTGGAGCTGATGCTCTGCATCACCAATGGGGTCATAAGAACTGAAGTTTGTCTGGAGTTCCAGAATGAACATGAACTTGAAGTAACTGTCCATCCAGAGGGGATGGAATGTGGAGGGTTCAGAGAGAAGGAGGTTGGGTTCAAACCATTCCAGAGCCATACCCTTGAGGTATGATTGGGCAAAAATGACCTTGGCACAGTTGGTTCTAAAGGCTCTTGGATGGTCCTGAAAGCAAAGCTTGCAAGGTTCCGAGTCATTGAACTGGTCCAGAATGCAGACCTTAGTTCTTTGACCAGAGTTGGAGGTGGAGGGAATGTGGCCAGCAGACTTGGCTAGGTCCCTGACTGCATGGGTAAGGAGGGTGAGGACTGGAGTGTTCTTGTCTTCTGAGTCAGAGGCATCAGAGTCACTATTGAAGGTGCTGTTTGATGGAGGGGGCTGGTCCTGCACTCAACTGGAGCATTGACTAGGAGTGATGAAGGAACGACCACTCCTACTCTGGAGTTCAACTTGTGGAGTTGGAGGTTGTGGAGGTTGTGACTGAGATGTGGAGGAGGCAGGACGGTGAGGGGAGAAACCATGGAACTGGTGGTTACTAGTGACTACTGGTCGATGATGGTGACTAGAGAAGATGCTGAGGTAGTTATAACAGGATGAGGCAGATGTCATGACAGAGGATGCAGAGGGTGTACAGAGGGTACAGAGGGGTTCATGAGGTCAGAGGATTTACCACTTGATATGAGGGTCTGGTTGTTAGATGAGTCTCGAAAACTGATGAGTATGAATCAGCAAGTGGGAGCTTGAATATACTGTTAGAGGCATGCAACTCCTGGTGACAGCTCCAGAACTCTGGAGGTATGTCGGTCAAATGGGACTTAAGTTCAGCATATGTGCTGCACCCTTACTGTTTGTATGGTTGTCCCAGATTTCGGAGAGCAGAGGTAGTGGTGGAAGGAGAACTAGATAGGAGTTATTCTAGTCGATATTCAAGCTAATGTACAGAGGGTATCTAGGAGTTTATATACATCAAAGGTACATAGAATTAGTAACGGAGGTATGAAATGATTAGTAATGGAGGTAAAAAATGATTAGTAAAACAGGAGATGGAAGTCTGAGCACTGGAGCTGCACTCCAGTGACACAAATGCTGGAGCTGTGCTTGCACAAGTCGGAGGTAACTAAGAGGTGGAGCTAATACTAATGTAGAACAAGAGATATCATAAGTACAAGAAACAGAGAAATATAGTCAGAGTATAGAGGTCCAGAGAAACAGAGATATATATTAGGTCAAATAATGCCAGAGATTGCTTGATCATGAGTGGAAATGTGCCCAGAGGGCTGGAGTTGGATATAGGATGTCATAGATATGACAGATATAGATTGTTCTCAAATGTTGATACTGACACGTGTCACCTCTTTTTTTTTTTTGATGAAAAGCAAATTTTGTGATGTGATGTTGGTTGAAAGCTTAACCTGTCCTTGAAATGTGAACAAGCAAATGTTTGTGGTTTTGTGGATGTCAGGGCTTGTGTGTTTTGCTCTGCATGGATGTCCAAGGTTTTCTAATTGTTCACCTTCAAGCTTGTCTGTCATCTGTTATCTACATCAGACATGTACAGTATATTATCTTAGTCTATCTAAATTTGTTCAAATGAAGGCCTATGTTCAAGTTTGATCCTGCTTGTGCATGTTTGAACTTGGTCAGCCTGTGATGGTATGTGTCAGATCGTGTCCATTCAAAGGGATCATGTTTTATGTGCAGAAGAACATATGTACCCTCTAGAACAAAGGTTAGCATCATCTGCAACAGTTTCACAAGGGCATCACTGGCTGTTTCAATATGTTCAAAGTATAGGTGATGGATGTCTGTGTTCCAAACATGGACTGTGTGTGGTGGTCGTTTGAATGTTGGCTCTCACCTTGTATTTGTAGTTGATAAAACTTATCCATTAGGCTTCCAAGGAGGGACTTTGTTACAGAAATTCCCTGAATAACCAAGGCTGAGGAGTTTGAGTTTAACTCATGGGTAACTCTAATGGAGTTCCATTCTATTCTGCTCTTCTTTCCAACCGGAACTCCTCTTCTTCTTTGGTATGTCTTCCTTTGTTCCTTTCCATTCCTTTCCATATTCCACAGTTCGCCTGTTCCACTTTGTTCTCCTTATAAACACATCCCCTTCTAGAATGGCATTTCACTGTTCCATTTCCCCTTTAGGATTCCTTATTCAGGGTCCACTCCTAGTATATAAGTGCCCAGTGTACTTGTAGTTTCCCCAGTTAGTTTTATGCAATTCAAGACCCCATTTCTCTTTGTCTCTATGCCTACCAAGCATCAGTAGGCCAATTGACTTAGCTTTGAGGTCGCAGCCCTCTAGCTCAGAACACTTTACTTGTTGTTTGTCACAAAGACTCTTGCTAATAGAGCTAAGTTCTATGCTTAGTGTAACAAAAGAACTAACTGCTTTTCCATCCCTACCATTTGGTAGAAGGATGAGACCATCCCCTCCACCACGTATAGGATCAACCTTGAACACCTTCTCTGAAATCAGGCAAAAGATGATAAAGAAGAAGAACAGACCTCTCAATCTCAATCTGCTCCTGCTCCACCAGAACCCCCACTGATTCATTGAGAACCAGATCTGCGTTCTCATCATTCAAGTTCAGGCAGGCATATACCTGACCCCTCTGCTTTGCCATCTCTCTTTCAATCTCCATTAGCCCATGCTTCCGCTCTCCCTCCTTCCTGCCCACCTTTGGTCTCTCAGTTTCCCTCATCATCATCCCCCATCCATGATTCTCTGCCACTGCTGCCTTCTCCCCCTTTCGATCATCCATCTGACTCTTCTGACTCTTACCATTCCGACAATAATGACAATATGGCAAATGAGGACCGTCATGCCAATAGGACTGAGCTTAAGGCTGGTCTGCCAGATAACTTCTCTGGCCAGGACGAGGATGCCCAACAATGGGTCCTCACAATGGAGGCATACTTTCAAATGTTGCCACAATACAGCACCAACAAGAACAAGATTCTCACTCTTTGTAACAAGATGAGCAAGGGACAAGGTGCTATCTTTTTTGAGGGCTGGTTAAAGAAAATGTTGGATCTGGATGTCTCAGCCGATGAGAAAACTATGGAGAAGTTCTTGGATGACTTTGCAAGAGTTTTCTTCCCCTTAGGTCGAACCAGCAAGGCTCGCACAGCCTTGTCTGATATCTGTATAGAAGGGCTGCCCTTAAAAGGGGACTTCCATGGATTCTGCTTAGCTTTTGAACTCGAAGCTGGTAGGAGCAGAATAACAGATGAGCATGTCTTGAAGGACTTGCTCAAGAAAGTGGTGACAAGCGATCTTGCTTTCAGAATGATGGCCATCAAGGAAGAACCAAAAATGGCCAAGAAGTGGCTTGACAAAGCTGCTCAGTTTGACGATGTGGTCCAGTCCTTGAAACATCTTCACTCTGAAACTTCCCACTACATTCCTTCTGGAGGTACTCACCACTCTTCCACTACCTCCTCCTCCTGTTGTGACCCCAACACCATGGACATTGATGCAATCCACCTTATCCCTATCCAACATGCCAAGCACATGCATAACAACAAATGCTTCATTTGCCACAAGGTTGGATGTCGCTCCACCAAGCATCCCCACTCTGGTGGAAGTCGAGAATTCCTACCTCAACCTCCTACTCCTTCAGGTCCAAGAATTCAGGCTGCCACAGTGTCTGCTCCTTCCTTGCCCCTCAAGGAGTACATCAGGAAGCTCAATATCTTCAATGCAAAGGTGGTGAACTCTCTCAAGATTGTCTATGGGAAAGCATACAAGGATGGAACACCTGTTGAAACCACTGAAAGTGTGGCTAGGCTTGTAGTCAAAGAAGAAACCGTTAAGCCCACCATCTACTATAATGAAGGGGCTAATGAGGGACCACAGGGTTTTTAAATGGAAGGAAAGCATCAGTGTCTTTACCCTCCTTTATGATAGTGCCTGTATTTGTATCCAGAAAGAATTCACAATCAATCTCAATTCCCATTTCTCTTTCTGGGTCAAACTGCAAAATTGCTGAAATACATGCTCTCATAGACTGTGGAGCAACTGGGTGCTTTATAAGCACAGCTCTCATCCATCACCTTGGATGGGAAATGCAACGCTTGCCAAAACCTCTGACAGCCCATAACATAGATGGAGCCGTCAATCAAGGAGGACTTATACAAAGAACAATGATCATACACCTTTGTATCAGAGAAAATGTGGAGAAGAGACTCTTCTACCTCATACAGGACAATGAGGATGTCATCCTAGGACTTCCTTGGCTATGCCACAATAACCTGATCATCAATTGGTCAACCGGGACAGTCTCATTGCCCCTTATCAAAGGGATATCAAGATCAAAAGAGAATGCCAAAATGCAGAAATATCTCCTGCCTCATAACCTCATCTCTGAGGATGCTATCTTCAACTGACTGGTCAATGATCTAGCTGTGTCCATGGGAGTGCTGCCTCCCTTGAAAATCAACTGAACCACCATCTCAACTTCTATTGCCACCAACCAGGAAAAAAAGATTGTTGAGCTACCACCTGAATTCACCAAGTTTCGTGATGTCTTCACGAAAGTGAAAGACATTCCCCTTCCTCCCCACCAACCATTCGACCACACCATCGAACTTGACAAATCATTCATCCCAAAACAAGCCAAGAACTATTCCTTGAATCTCAAGGAAATGGAGGCATTGAAAGGATTTGTTGAAGAAAATTACGAGAAGGAAAGATTGTTCCATTGAAGTCTCCCCAGGCTTCTCTGTTTTTCTTTGTGCCAAAGAAAGATGAAACCTACCATCCCTGCCAGGATTATAGGTACCTCAATTCTCATACAATCAAGAATGCCTATCCCCTTCCTCATATAGCTGACCAAGCATTCTCTGTACTTCACCAAGCTCGACATTTGTTGGGGCTACAACAACATTTGGATCCACCCCAAGGATCAATGGAAGGCTGCCTTCACCACCTCTCTTGATCTCTTTGAATCCACCATCATGTTCTTTGGGCAATGCAACTCTCCTCCAACATTCCAGGTGTTCATGAACCATATCTTTGCTGACTACCTCATAGAAGGTTGGCTCATCATTTACATGGACAACCTGATGATTCATTCCAAGGATTATGATGAACATGTCAAACAAGTTTGCCTCATTCTCCAACACCTTAAGGAACACAAGCTAGGTGTCAAGCTGGAAAAGTGTACTTTCTGCGCTCTGAAATCCGAGTACCTTGGAATGATCATAGGAGAAGGACAAGTTTCCATGGACCCTGTGAAACTTACCACCATTGAGGAATGGACCTGCCCCCACTCTGTTAGTGCAGTATGCTCATTTATGGGCTTCTGCAATTTTTATAGGAAGTTCATCCTGGATTTCTCTAACATTGTATAGCCACTTCTTTCTCTGACAAAGAAGAATGCTGCTTGGCAATGGTTACTGGATCATGAGGCTTTTTTTCAGAAACTCAAGGATGCATTCCTCCATTGGCCTGTATTGTGATACCCTGACACTGACCATTGATTCTATGTCATGACAGATGCTTCCCTCTGTGCCTCAGGTGCTGTCCTGATGCAAAAAGACAGCAACAGTGATCTCTATCCCTGCACCCACCTACTACTCAAAGACTTTCACTCTGACTAAGCAAAATTATGATATCTATGACCACAAACTCCTTGCCATCATACGAGCCCTAGAGGAATGGAGACAATACCTCACAGGCACACATCATCCAGTTACGGTGATCATGGACCATAGGAACTTGATGTATTTCAAGTCTTCTTAGAATCTCTCTTGTCGACAGGCTTGCTGAGCAATGTTCTTGCAAGACTGTGACCTCTGCTGGGACAATCAGCCTGGCTCTGCCATGGGTCCTGCGGATGTGCTCTCCTGTCAGGATGTTGTCGACACATCCGCTGACAACACTGCTATCACTCTCCTTCCAGACTCTCCCGTCACTATGGACATGTCCAGGGTCATCACTGAACAAATGGATGTTCTCATTGCCAAGAAGATTGCCAAACACTCTGCTGATGATCCCCTTGTTTCTAATGCCGTCAAAGCCTTGACTGAAGGCAACTCGCTCTTTCCTCATGCCTTCCCAAAGGATTGGACTTTTATCAATGGCACCTTGTACTTCAAGGGCCATCTCTACATTTCTGAGCCTGCCTGACAGGACCTTGTAAGGTCCCTCCATAATTTGCCCACTGGAGGTCATGGAGGGTATTTCTGCACTGTTCACCTTGTCCAGCATAATTATTGGTGGCCTGGTTTGACCACCTTCGTTTGTTGCTTTGTCACAGATTGCGCTATGTATTTGTCAAGCAAACAAGGTCAATACCCATCTGGTGGCTCCTGATTTATGTCCAATTTCCTCCTCTGTGAGTCAGGCATTCTAGCAGATTTCCTGTGATATGATTACCAACCTCCCTCTATCCTCTGGTTTTGATTCTGTGCTGGTCATGGTTGACCATGGGCTTACTAAGGGGGTGATTTTCATTCCTTGTAACAAATCTATCGACACAGCAAAGATAGCATCCCTCTTTTTCAAGAATGTTTTCTGTCAATTCAGACTCCATGACAAGGTCATGTCTGATTGAGGACTTCAATTTGCTTCTGCCTTCACCAAGGAGCTCACTCAACTCCTATCCTACAATGTCGCCCTCTTCACCACTTACCCTCAGACTGACGGAGAGTCTGAACAGGTTAACCAGGAACTTGAGACCTATCTTTGCATCTTTTGCCAAGGGAACATCTCAAAGTAGGCTGAACTTCTGCCTATGGCTGAGTTCTCCCATAATTCCTCCATTCACTCTGTCATCAACATCACTCCATTCTCTCTGATGCATGGATATGAACTCCATGCTTATCCCCCAATTGAAACCACCTTTCTTCCTGCCTTGGAAAAGCAGTTAGAAATCCTAGATGCCACACAAAAGGAGGCCACTGCTGCCCATGCCAAAGCTGCTCAGACTGTCAAGGAGCACATCGGAACGAAGTTTACCCCTTGGAAAGTAGGAGACAAGGTCTGGCTCGACTCTCGAAACCTTAGGTTCAACTTCCCCTCTTGCAAGCTTGCCCCTTGCCATGAAGGACCATTTGAGATAGATGCAGTCATTTCGCCATACACCTACAAACTTTGTCTTCCCCCGACTTGGAAGAAGATCCATGACGTCTTTCATGCCTCCCTCCTTTTGACCTTCACCAAGACTGATGAACATGGACCAAACTACTTCAATCCTCCTTCCAAGATCATCAAAGGAGAAGAGGAATATGAAATCAAGACCATTCGTTCTCACTGAGAATCTCCTGAACACCATCAATTTCTTGTCTCTTGGAAAGGCTACTCTCATGCCGAGGATACTTGGGAGCCAGAATCACATCTTTCACATGCCAAATACATGCTATGGGCCTACAAACTCTCTAGACCAAAAGAGTTCACTATGGTGACTTTGCCCTAGTCCTCGTCATCACCATCATCACTGCCAGCTCTGCTCCATCCACCACCTCCACCTTCCCAACCTCTGGTTACTCAATTGCCCCATTCCATGGTCTGATTGTTCAAGAGACAGAAAACCTTCCACTGTTCCAGCTGACCAAAATCCTCCCATCCCTTCTTCACATCATGGATTTAATGAGGGTTGTATGTGACAACCTCAAAGGATTTCCTCACTACACACCAAGTCAGCTTGTTCTCTCAATGTTAGCAAGCTGGCTCACTGAATCACCCACATACCATGATAGGCACCTGCCATTCTGAAACCTGGTCTTGAAGATCCAAGATCACCCTTGTCAACATCAGAATGGCCAGCATGGCCAACAATGCCAAATACAACATAGCAAAGAAGATTGTTAGAAGGAGAATCCACAGCCCGCAGTCCACAGTCCACAGTTTCACTGCCTTGCGCAGTTTCACCTTGATCTGCAGAAGCTCCAGAATTCTGTCTCTCCATGCTTCTTTCCACTTCCACTCCACCTGAGCCCTTCTAGTTTCTCAATTTGGATTTCCCCTGGGATACTTAAATGCCCAGGAACTCCACCCCTTTCCCTGCCTGTTTCTTGAGATGTCTATCTCTCCTGCTTCTGATATTTCTGCTTCTGGCATTCCTACTCCCATTATCTCGATTTCTTCTCTTTCACAACTCCCTCTTCGCAAACAACATGTTGTCTTCGCGTCAGTCCTCAAAGACCCCTCAGTGCTACTCCCCATTGAACAAAGTGTGGAGTTTCGGAATGACTGGGAAGTTCTCACCACTGGCCTCATCCAACTCTACCACAACTACTGTATTCCTGTGGTTGACTCCATTTGGCAATGACCACCAACCTCTTCATCGAGGACACACAGCAATGGAACCACTGACTCACCACGCACCAGTATGAGGTCCTCCAGCTCCTTACCTCCATCAACTTCCCTTGCTTCTTCCATCTCATCCCTGAGGGAGTCATGCAGCAGATCTTTGCCACAACTGTTGGATTATGCAACAAGGAACAACAGAGACACTTCTTCCAGGGGATGCTCCACACGACACCTGAGCCCAGAGTTCACACTCCTGAATCTACTCCGAATCTTGACTTCGGAGTTGCTACTGCAGATACCTCACCACAGAGCCTCCCCTCTCTATCACAGAGCTCCATTTGCATTCCACCCCCATTTCAGGGATGCGGACCTAGACCTGCTCCCGACCTCAACTTCTCTTGATTAATTGACACCATCCAATCTATCTTCCAATCCATGCCACCAAGCTGAAACCTCAGCTCCACTTCTGTCTGCCTGTCTCAAAAATGATAACAATTACTTTCGTCCTTCACTCCATCCTCTCACTCAGATCCTCTGAGGACATTGTTTGATTCATCCACTATCCTCATTTTCTGAAAACATCTCTCTACATGTTCTCACACTAGAGATATTCTTTGTTACTAACCATCAACCTGTCAGTGCATATCTCCCACTGATTCATTTCCCTTCTTGCCCCTGTGTAATTGGGTTATCCCAATAGAAAGCACCATGATGAGCACATGAGCACACCTAAGCAGACACAGAAAACATATTATACCCTAAAGGCATGTTGAACACAAACTCTACTGACATATTGTTTGTTCACTTTCCCACAGATCTATTATATGAGATTCCAGGCACACTGTACTGTGCCTAATTGGGTAATTGGTCGGAAATCGTGAAACCACATGCTGCAAGCTACACAATGTTCACTATCGTATGTACTGTACGTATAAAGGTAGCCTAGGATGTTAGGAAGGTGCTAACACATGTTTCCAATTTTTATGTGACAATGTGTTGCTTCTATGAATATTTTGTGAGGGAGGGTCATCAGACACCCAAAATGGGGTACTGGGTCAGCCAATTATTGTCATTCATAATTATAATAATACCATATCTAGACAAAGCCAAGCATCACCGTTTGACTTGCACAGCTCGTTCACTGTGTCAAGCTGGAGCTCAAGTCTGGGCCACATCATGATCAGTATCAGCCCTAATTAGCCTTCCATCCCCTCCATCTCCATTTTCCTTATCATTTGTACCAGATTCAACCTCTTTTGTGCTTTGGGTGGCTTTCGATGGGATCAGTGATAACAAAGATATTGGTGCTTGCCGCTGCACAAGTTGAGGTCACAGGTGAGGACGCAGTGGTGACACTGCCAGTGGGGGGGCCATTGAGGGGCTTTCTTCAACTTGAAATGTATTTGGGCTGTCTGTGTCGCCTGCAGAAGCATCTTTTGGGCCTCAGGCCCTTGTTTTCTTGGTGCGTGCTTCCAGCCTTTTGATCTCCTTCTCCAATTGCTCCGATTGCTTCTTTTCCCTTACAGCTTGACATTTTTCCTCCACCGCCTGTTGCTTATCGGCTGCTGCCTGACGTTTTGCCTCCGCAGCAGCTCTCTTTTCTGCCACTGCCACTGTCTTCTGAGCGTTGGCGAGCACCTTCTTGACTGCATGCTGCTCTGAAGTGATCCGTTTGACCACAAAGTCAAATGTGGTTTTGCAAGCACGCTTGGCCTCACAAGTGGCTGCACGTTCTGTGGTGAGCCTTTCTCGTTCTGCTCAATGCTGCTCATCAGCTGCAGCCTTTTCATGTTGTTGAATTGCAGCACAGAGCTGTTTAAACTGCTCTTTTGCCTCATCATGAACATCAGCAATATTGGCTTCCCAGTCTGCCTTGGCCAAGGTGACTAGCATATCCAGACCAGTCATGTGGTGAGCACCTGATGGACCTTCCCATTTAGATGCCTTCTTTGACGTTTTATTGAAGA
>JBBPNN010000874.1:0-14645 GCA_038090935.1 Hortiboletus campestris | reverse complement strand
CTGGATGGCCAGTTCCTTGGCAGCTGAGAAGTGCAAGAAGCTGCTACCCCATCCCCTACCCCTTTGGCCTATTTCCTTCACAGGGATGGATGTTATTGTTAACCAGTTAACCCCCCTGCATTGTGACATAGGAGGTGCTGCATCTTTTTATGACATGCTTCTTAGCCTTGGGACTAGTTGGCAGACTGCCTTTTGGCTGATTTATTTCAATGCCACCTTAGACTATGTGCCGGGCTCACTTGTATTCTTTACCGGCCGCTTCCTCAAGCATGAAGTCCAACCTTGGGGAGAGGGGGAGAGGATTGCCCTTGCTCACTATTGCAAGGATAGGATTCTTCATAGGCATGGGATTGAAAGGCCTTGTTTATCCAAACAATCAGATTGGCAGGACCTTCATTCTTCCCATTTATAGATATCAAAGCTAGCTACATATATATAGAATTATTGTTTGCCAGCTCTAGACATCAGCTGGCTGGGATAGAATCTCCTAGTCCATCCTTTGTTCTTCCTTCCCCTTTTTAGATAGAGAAGCTAGCTACATATAGAATTATGGTATACAAACTCTAGACATTGGCTGGCTGGGTTTGAATATCCCAGCATACCTTTCATTCCACTTCATTCTTCCCTTTGGTAGATACCAAAGCTAGCTACATATAGAACTATTGCTTGTAAACTCTAGACATCGGCTGGCTGGGTTTAAATGTCCTGGTCCATCCTTCATTCATTCTTATTATAAATAGAGAAATGAGTGACATATAGAGTCATTGTTTATATTTACTTTATTTGGCACAGGCTGTGGGGCTCTTTAGTGACTTTTTTTTTGACTCCTATGGATTTAATTTCAGTTAGTCTGGAAGATTGCCCAGTTGACTTGTGGATACATACTTGGTAATGTTCACAGATTTGACTTTCAGAAATCATGCCCTCTCCTTGAAAGTCCAAAAGGCTTAGATTTACCAACCATAAAAATGGTAGCTCAAGGCATTAATCCAGCAGTACTGGTCAAATGGTGGTATGGACTCCTCAGAAGACTCGAAGAGGAAATGTTATGTATACAGAGGTTGATGCTGGGCCTTACTACAGACTATCCAGTGATGAGTCAAAGACATCCAAGAGAAAAACACCCAGGAAGTCTGGAGATGTCTCAGCAAGCATACCAGACATTAGCATGGATGATGATTGCATCCTGGATTTCACAGATTCTAGTGAATTCATACCAAGAAAAGGCAAGGTATAGTGCTTGATTGATCTTGTGACTTTTTGTCTCACCAAATCAAGACTTAGCAAGATTTTCTCAGAGAATGGATTCCATGGAGGGCCAAATATCTGGCTATCATTCTGGATGGGGAAGGACCTTGCCCTTTCCTTCATGGCTGCTGTGGCTGCAGGAATGTGGAAGGAATTTACTGGTGCCTTTCCTGTTATGGAGATAGGTTGTGGTGCCAATCCTGCATCATAAAAGCTCACCAAACTCTACCATTCCACAAGATCCAAATGTGGACAGGAGAATTCTATAACACAGTTGCTCTAAAAGATCTGGGTTTTTCTTTGAACTTAGGACATGGTGGCAACCCTTGCCCTCAAAATATGGTAGATGATGAAGGTCAACGGTCCTCTGACCAACTGACAGTGGTGGACTCTACTGGTATATTTATTCATCAAGTCCAGTGGTGTCTATGCCATGAAAAAGAGTCTGGGGAGAATTATATTCAATTGTTACAAGCTCGTCTTTTTCCTGCCACTACAACCAGGCCAAAAACTGCTTTCACATTTGATGTGCTGGATCATTTCCTGATTGATTCATTGGAATGCAAGACAGCTGCAATGAGCTTCTATCAAAAGCTTAGAAGGCTGACAGATAATGCCTTTCCACATAAATTACCAGTAAGTTTATATGTCTTAGGAAATTATCTAATCTGTTTGGATTTTTTGAAACTCCAGGATCAGTATTGTGAGCTACTTAGGATTTCTAGAATTTGGAGGGACTTGAAAAATAGAAAATGGGCAGTGTTTGGGCATGAAACAGACTGAGAGCCTGATTCAGGTGATCTAGCTATATTCTGTGCTGCCTGTCCCAGTCTGGCATCAATCTTCCTCCTCGATGGAAAGAAAAGTACGACAAGTAAGTGCCTTCAACTATGCATGTAAATCATAGATTTAAATCTATGGCTCATGAATCCAGTAATACGGTTTCCCTTCAATATGTGGTTGATGGGAATCTTACTGCCCAGCATATGAAGATGAAACATCCAGAAGCAGATGTTCCTCTATCCAATGGACTATGTACATGTTGTGACCATATCTAACGATCTGGGAACAAAAGGGGAAAGGGCATAGGGTGAAACAGAAGTGAAACATGTGAGGCCAACACGTGGTGTGGCAGAATGGAAGAGAAGCATAACATATGTAAAACATGTATATCAAGGGAATGGAATGGAAGCGTGATCAAACACTTCTGTGAAAAGGTGAAACATAAAATGTGAAAACAGAGAAGATGAGAAGTCTGGTGTGTGAAACAGAATGAAGGTGTGAAACGACTAGGATGCACGAGACAAGAGTGAAGTGTGAAGAGAAAGAAATGTCTGTTGTTATATGTAGAAAATGTTAAGTCCAACGAACATAGGGGTGCGGAAATATACCGATCGTAACAAAGGGTCCCTTTGAGGAACCAACTGTGGCTTTGGATCCCAAAAAAGTCCAGGGTTGGCTTAGAGAGGCCAAGGAGGCAGAATCAAACAGGGATGAGGCTCAGGATATCTATAGTTTGAAGATGGATAGAGGTTGGTGTCTGGTTAATGAAGATATCAATGGCTTACTTGCTAAATGAACTTTTTTCAGCATCAACAATGAGGGAAATGCAGTTGGATTTGCAAGAATCTGGACATGTGACATCAGATGAAAAAGGATCAGTGGTATGGTTGGTGGAGGGAATTAGCATTCAGGATGCTCAGTAAGGATTCAGCTGTCTAAGGGGGTAGGGTCTGATAAAACATTTTGCAGAGATGCATTACAGACTGAAATTAGATGTCTGCCAAGCCAGCCCACATCTCTACAAAAATCCAAGGTGGCAGAAAGATGTCAGAGGTTGGCTGCTAGAATTTCCAAGTTCAATCAAACAGCAGAATCTTGGATGGATGAACATGACGAAGATGAAATGGAATCAATGGCCATCTCTAATGATGATCCTGTGTTTTGTAGGGAGGAGAATGGAAAGATCATGAAGGAGAAAAATGAAGAAGAGTTGTGGAAGAATGGGACTGATCAGATAGATGCCTTGGATGGCTGGGCTGATGAAGATGAAGAAGTTGTGGCAGAGGACAATCCTGAATGTCTCAAACTGTGCCTACCATCTGAGATGTGTCATTTTCAAGCTGACCAATTGGATAGAGCTAACCTGGTGAAGGAAAAGATTCAACTACGTATTGGGCAGGTCAATGATAGCCTGGAAGACCTCAGGACTCATCTGGGTTATAAGGCAATCCTGTATAGAATTAACTTCAGAAGTGCAGCATCTGTCCAGGAAGCTACAAGATCTAATCAGGAGATCAGAAGAATGGTTCTGAAGGTTAACAAGGATGTGAGAAGATTTCAAAGGGGAAGGGAAGCTCTTGTTGCTTTAAAAGCTTCCAAAGAAATCTTGGACAAGTTCCCTCCTATTACATTGGAGGACTTAGTGGTTAATAAGGATGTGATGGAGAAGAACCGACTAGGGCAAAGTTCCCATGTGCTACCATGGTTTTGAAGGATTGGTGGACAAGACCTGACATCATCCAATATCTGGAATGAAGAATGTAAGTGTTTCTTGATGTATATTTAAAGGGGTGTAATAATTTTCACAAAGTTTATAGAGTTAACTGGCTAAAAGCTAGAGCAAGGTACCTGAGGTGGTCTGAAGAGTTAGAAATGGTGCAGCATGAAATGTCATGGACCATACTGTGGTTCAAACACCAGGAGGAGACTTGGGTAAAGAGAAGAAATGATAGTGGAAAGACTGGAAAAAGAGCATGTGCTGCAAAGCAAATCAGCTTGTGGAAAAGATTTAGGGAAAAGACAGAGATGGACTTTGCTGAGTATATCTAAGAGGATTTGTGGCAGAACAATTAACCAGAATTTCATCATCCACCTTGGAAGGCTGATATTGGCCAACATTGGTTTTATGGTTGGAACCAATTGTAGAGTATTATGAAGAAGGATTTGGCCAATATCCCTTTTGCAGCACACAAGTCACAAATGTAGTGTCAGCCAACAATGACTCTTGGAAAACAAATGGCTGATACTGGTTCTATGATTCTTGTTTCTCATGGAACTAGTATTGGCTGATGTGTGGTTCTCCCCGTGATCAGCCAAGCTCACTTTAATGACTGTGGTGTTTCATACCACTGCAATTAAGAGATAGGCAGCCAACATTGGTTCTGTGATTCTTGTTTCTCATGGGACTAGTATCGGCCGATGTGTAGTTCTTCCCATGATCAGCTGAGCTCACTTTAATGACTGTGGTGTTTTATACCACTGCACTTAAGAGACAGGCAGCTGACACTGGTTCTATGATTCTTGTTTCCCATGGGACTAGTATTGGCTGATGTGTAGTTCTCCCTGTGATCAGCCAAGCTCACTTTAATGACTGTGGTGTTTCATACCACCACACTTAGAAGACAGGCAGCTGACACTGGTTCTATGATTCTTATCTCTCATGGGACTAGTATTGGCTGACATGGGATTCTCCCCAGGATTGGCCGAGCACCCTTTAATGACTGTGGTGCTTCATACAACCACCATCGGCCGACCTGGGGTCATCCCAAAAATGACTAAGGGAAGACAGGTGGCAGACACTTGTTCTATGGTTCCTATCTATCATGGAACCAGTATTGGCTGACATAGGGTTCTCCCTCTGGTTGGCCAAGCCCCCTTTGAGGGCTTTTGGGTTTCATACAACCATGGCCGGTCAACCTGAGGTCATCCCAAAAATGACTCTGGAGGGATGGGCGGCTGACACCTATTCTATGGTTCTTATTTATTGTGGGACTAGTATTGGCTAACGTAGAGTTCTCCCTGTAGTTGGCTGAGCTCTCTTTAATGGCTTGGGTGTTTCATACAACTGCAGTCATAGCTGACATGGAGTCATCCAGCTGTTGGAGAATGACTCTTAGGAAACAAGCAGCCAACACTCATTCAATAGTTCTTATCTATCATGGAGCCAGTATCAGCTGATGTGTGGTTCTCCCCACAGCCAGCTAAGCCCACTTTAATGGCTTCAGTGTTTTGTAGAACAGCGGTTAGCTGACCTGGGGTCATCCCAGTTGTTGGCTAACCTCCATGGAGAGTATGTTTTCCTAATAAATAACCCCAAGATAGATGACTTGATTTAACTCAATCCCTATGGTAGCACACATTATTTGACAGATATACTCAAGAATTATCTTTTACATGCCCCTCATAATATTGATGTCCCTATTGTAGCTCACATTATTTGGCAGATATATCTATCACCTTGGGTCCCTCCTTATATACATATTATATGTAGCTTGTATTATTTTACAGACATACCCATGGATTATATTGCCTAGGGGCCCCTTCTAATATTGATGTCCCTATTGTAGCTCACATTATTATTTGACAGATATATCCATGGATCATCCATTGCCTAGGCTCACTTTTTAATATGTGTTCCTATTGTAGCTCACATTATTTGATAGATACTCCTGTCTTTCTTTCATTTTAGAGCCTAATTGTGGTTCATTTGATAACATGTGCAGGTAGGCTGATATCAGCTTTATGAAATGCAACTCCAATAGGACAACACTCAATTGATGAAGATTTGTATATTGTTGTGGAACAGGCTTCAGCCTATCCTGGCAGATACTTACAGCAAAAGTGGCTGACTCCAGTTTCACATCTGTTTACCCTTTATGCCACTGGTATTGACCTGTTAGCCTTTAGGTAGGACATTCCTATCCTCTTTCTGTAACACACTATTGGCTGATCCCAGAATATAAATTGGCCAGTTCCATTAGAGTAATATTGCCCACCTTGTGTTAGGTACCATTTCTGTGACACCGACCTCCCCTGTCCCATGTAGCATTGGCCTGTGACCTGCTGAAGCTTGTTTTGTGACCTGCTGAAGCTTGTTTTGTGAGGTTTTGTACAGTTGGATAGAACCACTTTTGTGAGGGTGATTGACTGAAGGGTCTGCTATGCACCCCTAGAGTATGTGCTAGCTCGGTAAGTTTGATTTGCTGGGAAGTGAAGGTTGCTTCCCTAAGGTATGCTGGATCAATAACTTTCTGGGGGCAACCCCGTTGCCTAGTGCACACAACGCTAACCACCTTTGGTATACAAATGTTGCTGTCTGTCCTGTAATTGGTAGATATGTCAATAGAATGTTGCATAGTGTCATAACTTACTGTGCCTGCATGTTCTCACAGTAATGTGAAAGCTCAAGTTGCAAACCTTTAAATTGGGTGGCTGCGGTCACTGACCAATCTCCCAGGTCTGTTGACATATAATCATGTTCAACTGCCAGAAGGAGTGGGACCGCATCGCCCTCAATTGTGGCAAGGTGAAACTTTGCTTGAATAGAATCCATCTGGTCTTGATCAAGAACTTGCAGAGCATGCTGATAGATGTTACTGAGGGCATTGTATGCTAACAGGAGATTGGGAGGCCACACAACTCGTGGCCTGGGGAGCAGTGGCAGCATTTGTGGTTGCATTTGTGGGGGAGTGTCAGCATCCACATTCATGGTAAATAATGGGGGCTGTACAGTTGGCTTTGTTTCAACATACCACCTACTAAGTACATGTGGGTGCTTCAGTGTACCTTTTTCTTACTTTTCCATTGATGCTTGAGCTGTAGGTCATGTCTGCGCCTATCCACCATCCCTTTTATTACTTTCCAAACAGATTGCACATTTTTCATGTATGTGCACACTTCCGGTCTTGAGATAGCATCTGAAGCAGCCCCCACAAGGTCAAAAGCACACTTTACAAGCTGCACGACAATATTCTCATGGGACATTCCACCCTCTTCAAGGACATGTTCACAATAGATGACACTGGTGGCCATTCCCTTTCCAAAGGGAAGAATGATACAGACCCAATTTTTCTGGAGGGTGAACAGCAAGCAGTATTTGATTTATTTCTTGACCATATCAATGGCCGGTGAGTATTTTCTCTATACCATGTGGACTCTTCCTTGACAGGGTTTCATAGTTTGTGCCATGTAGGCTCTGATGAGTTGTACTCACATAAACAACTTCAAGACCTGCTACAATTCACAGACAAGTACCATTGCCCCAAAACACAACTTTTTGCCATCGAGCATATTTGGAGTGCAAGATACACTTATTGTCCCTCAGAACTCATTCAGCTTGGCTGCCAATTCAACATTCCCAAGTTGTTCACATGCAGATTTAATTTCTTCTCGATATGCCACTCAAAGAGATTAATAAGCAGCTTCGTCTAGAAATGGACATTGACATATTTGTTGCACTGGTATATGCTAAATCTGTACTTGAGGAACACATTTGCATCATTGCCTGTGAGGAACCGCCGATCCTCACTCATGCAGATGACTGTCAAGACCTGGTTGCATGTCAAGAAGACTGGCACAATGTCTGGTGGAATGGAATGGGTTGTCTTTTACTTGACAGGAGAAACCCACAATCATTTGGTGATGCTGTAAAGCGCTTTTGAAACCTGCGGTTTGGTCACATGGGTACTGGCTGCCAAAAGCTGATGTTCCAGATCCTTGAATGCGGAGTTGGCTTTCAGTATGCTGATATGTTTGTTACTGACATTTTGTAATGGACTCATAGAGCAGTTCCATCTCACTGATTCTATGTAATGTCCTGTGTAACTGCAGTCGTGATGAGTTGACGCTGCTGTCGTTTGCAACATGTGATGTTCTTGGCAATTGCCAGGCTTCGCCTCCAGAGTTTTGTTACTCACCAATGTCTCACTTTGTCTTGCATCAATGCCTTCACCTTGCCAACAAGACCCAGTAGCCCTGGCCCCCCCATTGCCCAATTCAGCAGCAGCTCAAGGCTGTCGCTGATCACCAGCCTATTAGCCATCTCAGACGTTACCTGCCTGTCTCCGTGAGCACTTCATGACTGACAACATCTACACTAGCATCGGATCCCCCGCCCTTGCAACCGTCAACCCTCACAAGTATGCCGCCTCAAACACCGACTCCGTCCTTCAAAATTATACCGCAGACTATCAGGACACAGCAGAGAACAAGGCTCCACTTCCTCCCCATATCTTCCAGCTCGCCAACAATGCCTACTACCACACGAGGTGTGCAGCTCAGGACCAGTCCCTAATCATCAGGTATAGTGTTTTCTGTTCACTCCAGGCACAGTGTACAAACATTGCAATTTTTTTTGTAGTGGTCAAACTAGCAGCAGAAAGTCAGAAAGTTGCCCCTTGGGTCATTGGTTTCAATCTGGGAAAGTAGGGTGTTGAGAATTCTGATATTTCATATTTTAATATTCATTTCCTAATACCAGATTCTAGAGCAGTCTATGACCTCATCTTTACACTATCCATATTACTCACCATTATTAGATAAGTTTTCTCTTATCTTTGGTCTAGACCATGACATCATTGTGTTGTGAGATGTGATACACATTTCACTATATGTTGCACATTCTGTTACATGTTTCATCTCTGATGTGTGTTTTATCCCTTTATCTCTTACATGTTTTATCTCTGAAACATGTATCGCATACTTCAGTGTTTCATCACTGAACACTATAAAAGACATGGCCTTAAGCCTGTCTCAATAATGATTAAGGATTACATTCCACTTTCATTCTTCACTCCCTCCTCTCACTCAGTACCTCTGAGGATACATAACTATCCACTATCCTCATTCTCTGAAGACATACTTGAGACACTCTTTGTTACCAACCATCAACCTATCAGTGTGTATCTCCCACTGATATCATTACCCTTCTTGCCCCTACATAATCGGGTTATTCCGATAGGTTATGAGCTCTGCTTAAAGAGCAGTTCATCATTTTGCTAGCACCGATGCCTGCTATCTTTTTGCGATATGGTTCATGGTTGGTTGAAGGATTCGCAATGACTTTATCTATGGTCACCACTGCATTTAACTATGAGTTAATGCAACCCATCGTTGAGGAGAACAGACTCATAGAGTTCGCTGCACAATCTGGAAGACTGATAGTCAGATGCTTACACAATGGCTTTCGTTTTCATTTCAATACCGAGACACCAGACACTTATGTGACCCTTGCGGTTGTCCTTCATTTAGGACAATGTGAGTTACCATCTGCCCCAGAATCGCAAGACCCCCCCTCCATATTCTGCTACCAAGTCTTCTCGGTTGGTCTCTCCTGGTGTTCCTTTCCTATTGCCTTGCCCTCTCTGTTCTCATGACCTTGAATGAAGACAGATCTGTAATCATGATGATCAAGGAGCAGTTGTAGTTCGACGCTACAGTCCAGAGCTAACTCGCTCTGAATTGTATTCACAACCTTTCATTGTGCATAGGATCATTCAATCGCAGGCTGCTACTGCTTTCGATTCTTTGCCACCTACTGCACCTTCAACCTCACCCCCATCCTTGCATCACTCTATACCCCCGACTACACCTCCAAATTCACCATCACCATCATCATCTACTCAAGATGCCTATCTTGATGCTGGAGATCCCTCAGAACCCCCTCCTGCACCAACGGGAGAACTTCGCAAGTCTTACCTCGATAGACTCACTCAGTACAGACTTGGTACCACTTCCAGCTAATCCCATGGTTGAGGCAGGATTACCTCCTCAACAAGTCATGGAACTTTGGTTCGCACGATTTCAAGATTGTTGAAGACTAGGTCCAGGAGACTGGAAAACGTGGCAGACACACCGTCCCATGGAAGACCCCTGGAAGAATTACCGCGGAGATGACGAAGAAGAGGAAATGCATGACGCCCACCTGAAACCAGTATTCCAGAGTTGGAAGTACCGAGCTCTGACTGAGCTTCAGGTAAAGCAAGCTGACCACCTGATCTATCCTATTCAGCTTAGACCTTGCAAGACTCAGATCAGGTCTGGGACCTTGATCAACAGTTTCATGTACACTCATGAAACTATCAGCTCTGCTTATGAGGGTGCTGGTTGGGCTTTCCCCACCAAGATGTACTACCACTCTCTTGCCACTCACGTGCACTTCCAAGGCTATGAAATCCTTCTCTGCTCTCATTTTCCTCCAACCACCACTCCGTCTCACATTCTTGAGGACTCTCTAGAACCAAACTGGTGTATTCCTGGAGACTACTACAACTTTGGCTACTTCACCAAGTTTGAGGCACCAAGGCTTTTCCATTGGAACAAAGCCTTCAACACTCACTTTCAGAATTTTTTCCATCATGATCCCAAGTGTTGTGCTCAATGCCATTTACAGCATTTAATCAAGTCTGCTAAGACCTCTGATGAGCTTGCTTCAATATATGAAGGTCTTAAAATGCGACCTTTGGGAAGACAACGTCAAAGAGCTGCTATGGAAGGAGAAAGACATCAACAGATTCTCCAGCATAGTTGACCTATTAGTTGAGACATCCATTCCTTCCGATTGGCCTTTATCTGGACTAGAAAGCTTTAACTATTCTTCTTCTTTTGAATCACCGTACTCAAATTTTCTTGAACTTATGTAACAGTCACTCTCACGTACTATATCTCCCTTATTTTTCTTTGGACATTAATCAAATTTGTGTACAGAGAGGTACCATTACCAAATATATTGGTAACCTGCATTATTTTGTGGAGTTGTGTTTCGATTTTTTTGAATCACATGCCTCTTTGCCGATACCTAATCAGTATCAAGAAACACCTACACAAAGTTTAATACCTAGTAAGGAGAAACAGAGATTGTACTGGATTTTGAGAAATGGGTATGGGAAGAAGCATAGACGATTTCACCAGATACCAGGATTAGGATCAGGGGCTACCACTTCCTTTTTATCTTCTCTGGCTGCATCATTCATTATTAATGACATCTTTTCAGATCTCCTCTAAATGGCACTCCCCGTCTCCAAAGTCAAGTTTGACACAAACCTCATCAGTTGTATTCCCATCCTTGTTGAACAAGAGAACTATGATGTTTGGCAACTTAGGATCCAAACTACCCTTTCCGCGTATTCCATTTGGAAATTTGTTGATGGCACTCTCCTCTATGCTGCTCAGGCTACTGCACCTGACCAGGCAAAATGGAAGTTGCTAGACAAGCGTGTGGTTGGTCTTATGGCCAGTACAATCAATGATTCTCTTCTTACGCATGTGAATTATGAGTGGGCTAACCTTGAAACATTCCCCTCTATCTCAAAGGCTCTCTGGGATTGCCTCAAAGGACTCTTCGGGACCATCAGACTCCCTGGACAGTTCAATCTGTTCTACCAGGCTCTCCAACTTCACATTGATCCTTCCAATACCAACTTGTCGATAAACTCCTATCATACCCAGTTCCAGAAGCTTACCGAAGCTGGGTTTAATCTCCCTGAAAACCTACATGCAATGATTCTTCTCTCTGGACTCCCCAACAATTACTTTGCCCTCATTTCCACTATCATGCAGACTGTTGAAGCTGCTAACTTCAACATGAGCACCATCTCATCATGGATACTCATGGAGATGGACCTTCGCACTACGCACAAACCTCTCCACACCCGGATATCTCAGGCAGATTCCGGAGGCCCATCCCAATCTTCTGTCAACCTGACCAATGTGATTAAATGTGGCCCTCCACTGCAAAATCAGTGGAGAAGCCAGACCCCCTCATATCAGCCGAGGACGTTTACTCCCAACTACCAACCTTCTGGCAGTTATTCAAACCAGCCTCAATTGGGTTCTGCAAACCTGAACCAGAAGAAATGTAAAGGTCCTGCCAAGTCTAGACAACCTGGTAAGGGACAGAAGAAGGATTGGTTTAAGAAGCGACAGGATACAAAGGGCAAAAGTAAAGCAAACGAGGTAATGTTTGCTAATGAAGTTACCATGGAGCCAGAATATGTCAAAGAAGATTTTCTTCCTCCTAGCTTTATGCAGGAAGACCATGACATGGATGACTCTTTGTCCACCATCATACACACGGGTTGAAGAGATGATGAAGACAATGGGATGAATGTAGCTGGGCCGTCTTTGATGCCCTTTTGATACAGCTCCTTCAAGGAATGTCCTTTCTGAAGGAGCTATTGCTACATCTGGGACACCAATGACAATGAAGAAGAAGAAGAGGAAAAAGGTTTCTTTTTCTCTTGGAGGCCTTGCCAGCTTGTCCTCTCATTTCGACAACATTGATTTGTTGAATGAGACTCATATCCAGGCACTTCTCCCTCCTATGCCTTTGGCAGTAGCCGTGGCAATCCCATGAGACATTGGAGAGTGCTTACCCAACTACAATGACAATGTCATGTAAGGATATGATAACGAATACGATGGGCTTGACTATTATCACGGTGCTTTTGCACTAGGGGGAGATTTTGACAAAGAGTTTGCCCAACACCACTGGATGATTGACAGTGGTTGCACCGATCATCTTTCTCCTTTTAAAGATGACTTTGCACATCTAGAATCGAACACCCATTATGCCGTTGTTGCTAATGGACACAAAGTTCCTATGTATGGTCCAGGTAAGATTATTATTCAGCTGAAAGATACTCGAGCAGAACCCATCGTTCTCTTGGAAGTATGGTATGCGCCGCATGCAGGACACAGACTTCTGTTTGTTCCTATGCTTACTAGCCAAGGCTATAAGTGTACGATCAATGATCAAGAATCCTCCATCTGGGACACAAACAAGCATTTGGTCATACAGGCCCTTGCTCTATCTCCAAACAATAACCTCCATTGGTTTCAGTCATCTCAGATTACTCCAACAGAAGGTCGTATCAACTCACTTGTTAAGGAAGACTCTTACAATCTATGGCACCAACGTCTTGGACATCCGTCCAAGAATGTTCTTCATGTTGCTCCTTCTCATGTTACTGGTTTATCCACTGTCACTCCACCGGACCAGTCTTCTCCTTGCAAAGGCTGTGCCTTGGAGAAGATGCATGATCGTCCTTATCCACCTTCAGGTAAACGTGCTACTCGCCCTCTTGGACTTGTTCACTCAGATCTTGTTGGCCCTATGCCCACAGAATCTCAAGTTCACGCATGTTATGTTCTTACTTTCATTGACGATTTCTCTGATTCTGCAGTTGTTGCATTTTTGTGCACCAAGGATGCTGTTTCACAGCACTTCCAATCAATGGTTTCTTGGGCTGAAACCTTCACTGGTCACTCGCTCACCTCTGTACATTCAGACCGAGGGGGGGAATTTATGGCTGGGACACTTCAGTCATTCTTTCAGTCCAGAGGCATTACTCATCAGACCTCTGTTTCTCACATCCCTCAGCAAAATGGTCACACAGAGAGGTTCAATCGAACTTTGCTTGAAAAAGCTGAAGCCATTCGTCAACATGCATTTTTGCCATGTTCTTTCTGGCAAGATGCTGTTGAGACTGCACTTCATATCTAAAATTGACAACCGATGTGTCATCATGATTGGAAGACTCCCATTGAATTATTCAATGGAGACAAACCTGATGTTTCCTACTTCAGGATATTTGAGACATGTGCATATGTTTTTATACCTCTGGAACAGTGACAAGATAAGTTGTCTCCCAAGTCTGAGGAGATGATTTTTATTGGGTATGAATCTAACACTAAAGGCTATCACTTTTGATCTAAGGAGAGGAGACACATGTTCATTTCGACGAACACCATTTTCGATGAAAAAGTCTTTCCTTATTGTCTCGGAGACAAAGAAGACAGACCTACCCCTATTCCAGTTGAAGAAGACCCCATAGATGACCTTACTAAGGACAACACTCAACAAAGGGATCTGGAACCCTCTCAAGAGATATTTGTACCTATACTATCAATTCCATTAGGATTAGGTCCTCAACCTGATCAACCACATCCGTTTGATGATGGACATTCATCAGGATCACGACCACCATCCACAACTCCTTGGAAACCACCAGAGCTTTTATCACCACTCTTCTATGACTCCCCGGAATCTTCTACCGATCCACCATCCTATCATACTTCACCACTTCGACCTGCTGTAAAACAGAATCAATCCGAAACAGGTCATCAGAGTTCTATTTCTGATCACCATCAGCATAAGCATTATATGGTTACAGATTCGCCTCCTGAAGAGGAGAGACAAGGATCTTTGGATTTCTTACCTTGAACCTGGCTACCTCCCTATCAACATGTTGACGAGACCTTACCTGAGTTTAGATCATGACCTCATCAGCATCACCCTACTAGGGATGAATGATCTACGTTTAGACCCATTGCTGAACAGAGACAATCCTCTCACATTTCCATGCCCAGGATTTTTCCTGATAATGCACATGGAGATAGACCAGCTATGAGAGATATGTCACGAGGCCTTGATACTATCCAGAAGGAGCCAACCAACACAATGGACGTCACTCTGACTAATGAAGAGGAAGACCTTGGACAAATGTATAGTTCCAAGTGGATGAGACAGCTTTTTAACATGGCTGTCAGATCAGGTTCTATTCCTAAACAATATCGAGATGTTCTAAAACTCTCTAAACAGGAACAGAACTCATGGA
>JBBPNN010000873.1:0-14655 GCA_038090935.1 Hortiboletus campestris | reverse complement strand
TCACATGATCATTTTGCTAGTCTAGGGGCAGTGCTTTGGTTAGTCCTCATTTGACTCACTTTGACTCATTATGACTCATTATGACTCATGCTGTGCATGGTCACATGATCTGAGTCAGGTGATTTGCAACTGAGGTCACATGCTCCATTTGCTTCTCTGACACTTGGCTGAGTACTTAAGGGTAAAAGAGATATTAAGAAAAATGATCTGCTATGTACTTGTAGATAGTAGTAATAAAGGTATGTTGGGAGAAATCATTTTATTTCTCCACAACCTGTGAATGAACAAATAAGGAAAAATAGAGGTATATACTAGCCACTATGGTCTATATGTCCCTCAATTAGCTAAGTATTTGGACCGTGGGAATAAGGTAAAAACTCAAATCTCGGGTTAAATGTCTAGCATTACATATACAATAACTAAGTATTTCGCATCCAAACATTTTGGTGCAGGTCATCATCTTCAGTCTTAGTCAGCACTTTTTACTCTGCTTAGCACTTAATTATCTATCCACCATGGCCAATCCTCATCATGACCACTGTTCTGATTATATGGAGCCAGATTTTGAGGAAGCCTGCCTCCTTTTCATTGTGGAAGGTAAAATGGATGAAGAAGCCACTGTGCTACTTAGCAACCTCTGGGACTTCAATAACACCAATGCCATCAAAGCCTGAGACCATCAGCATGCAGAAGAAGCTCAAGCACTGCTTAAACAGAATGAGCAGGCAGAGCAGGACAAAGAGCAGCAGAGCTTGCTCCATAAACAGGAGGAAGAACAAGCTAAGCAGGATGAGCATAAAAAATACAAGAACAAGTTTGCTTCCATCCCTAATAGAACACTCCCATCCACAGGTCTACTCCTTTCCTCACAACAGGCCCTCACCAAGTTACGAAAAGGCAACTATGTTCTTCTCTACTTTTTCACTAACAAAGGCAACTGAGAAGCAGAAGATAATAGATCAGGAGACAAGGACCTGCTCACTCTGATCCAGATAAACAAGGGCCCTACCTTCCAGACCTCTGCTTCTGCAAAGGCAAAGAAGCACAAAGTCAAGGATGAATACCTCTCTTGGAAGGAATTCAGCCAAGCTAACTACTGCATGATCACTGCGATGAAGTAGCAGGAATGGCCAGAAGAGAGAATTGATATGGTGTGTGACTGCTGGATTGCCTTCAAGATGCATACTTGAAGGCATGAACCCAGTGAATACTGCAAGAAGGCACTACTCCTCTATCAAGGCAGAGTGCACAGAGACTGGCACAAAATGCTAGACACTTCTGCTATGTTTTGCCTGCTCCCACTCAGGGAGGACCATTTGAATGAGTTCCACCAAGAACTCTTAAACAATGCCTACACAGCCAAAATTGAGGCAGTTTTGATAGTGGGTATTTTATTTTCACCACTGCCACTCACACAATCTAACAACTGAGCTTTCACTTCACCCCCCTTTCCTTCCTCTTTTGCATTCCCTTTTCATACCCATCCTGGCTTCATATGTGGGTGTCACTCCATCCATGTGGATTTTGTCCAGGATGCAGGAACAGCATGTCAACACCTCATCTTTTTTCTTGCATCATACCCCATCCAATCTCCCTCAACAGACACAGATTCTTTACCTTCATGGCATGTCTTCATTCTGCCCTCAACCCTTTCCTCTCTCTTTTTCTGTGGGCACCATCAGTCCAGTGCTCATGCGTCACAGCCCTCCCACCTAGCCAAGTGCCCTCTCTCTCCTTCCATCAGAGAGCAAGCAGACAGAGCCTACTCTAAGAGGCCTCATTCCTTTCAGAACAATGCACAGACAAGTAGCTTTGCTGGATCCTTCCCTCCCAATACACCCATCATTTTGCCAATCTATGCCATCTACATTAGGCACCAGAGACATAGCATGCTGGTCATACAATGCCCAGCCAAACGAACCTGAAACAACAAGTTTGACACTCACTGTGAAAGGGTCAACAAAGCCATCTGTACCAGAAATGGTGGCACCATCCTGTGCAGTCTCTGGCAGCATGACATTGGTTGCCACAAGAAGCATGACCATATGCACCTCTGCTCTGGCTGTGGAGCCCTCACTCATGGCATCAGCAGTTGTCCTCAAGCACAGAAAGTTCCACCCATGAACACCATATAAAGCTAATGCATGGGAGTAGGCTTTAAGACAGTCAGACCTGATTGTTTGTTTTCCCTCCATCATACACAGTCTTCATCTTGGCTTCATTGTAGGATACTCTATTATCACCTATGTATAATCCCCTCCAAATAGCACTTCTATTCCCCTTCATCAGAGCAAATTTGAGGACATAGTAAACAAAGAAATTGCCAAAGGTCCATACATTAGCCCTTTTTCCTTAGCAACTGTTGAAATGCTCCTAGGACCATATCAAACCTCCCCCTTATCTCTAATTCCCAAATCTGGATGACCAGACAAATTTAGACTTGTCCAAAACTTCTCCTTCCCCATTAATCCCCCCTTTCATTTTCCCAACCCATCTATTAACAATGTCATTGATACCAATCTCTCCCCCTGCACCTGGGGCAAGTTCTCAGTCATCTCCCTTCTCATCTTGCACCTTCCATCAGGCTCCCAAGTGGCAACAAGGGATGTTGCGGAAGCATATTGAATAATTCCACTTCATGCCTCACAATGGCCAGCCACAGTTGTATGTTTATCTGAAACTCACACTTGCATAGACATCTGTGTCATCTTTGGCTCCTCCTTCTCCTGCAGTGCCTATGAGCTAATTGCTGATGCAGGAGTGGAGATCCTCTGAGTCAATGGCATTGGCCCATTAGACAAGTGGGTTGACAACCATATTTTTGATACCTTGACTGACTCAATCATCTACATCAGTTTTGTCTGGGATCTCAAACAACAAATGGTCACACTCAGTGAGATCAAAGTTGAAAAATATGCCAAGGCCATCAATGAGTGGCTAACACACCCCAAACACTGGCACATGCTCAAACACATGCAGGAGCTATATGGCAAATTACACTATATGGCCTCCATCATATCACAGGGCTGTGCCTACCTCACAGGATTAGAAAGCATTCTTTCAACATGCACCAAGCTCCCTTTCCTTCTGCACCACCCTGACAAAAGCATTCAAAAGGACCTTCTTTGGTGGTGCAACAGAATCCTCACTGGCACAGTCATTCAACATTTTCCCCCCAACCACTTTACTTAACTCCCCACCTTCTCAGATGCCAGTTCTGGCCTTGGAATTGGCATTGTCATTGGGTCAAGATGGAGAGCTTGGAGGCTCCATGCAGACTGGAATGCCCACTGAGGCAAGAAAGACATTGGTTGGGCTGAAGCTGTTGGATTTGAGTTGCTCATCTGTGCTCTTGAATCTCTACTGGACCAACCAATAGGGCTCATCGTACATGGAGACAATACCAGTGTCATTGAAGGCTGGCACATTGGCAGACACCACAACCTCACAGTCAACTCCATTTTCAAAAGTATCCATACTTTCCTCAAATCAGCCCAGCACATACAATCTGTCCTACCCTGCTATGTTGCCAGTGCAGACAACTCCACCTAGGCAATGGCGTGGATATGAGTAACCCACATGGGTTGTGGGTGTGGGTACCTGGTTGGTGTGGGTGTGGGTTGGCTTCTTGGATACCCACACCCACACCCACACCCATGGAGTGGGTATGGTAGAAATCCATATTTGTGGTATATGCTTAGGCTTAATATTTGAGTTATTCCTAATGTAATTTTAATGTTGATGGATTGTACTCTACTCCTCATTCTAATATAGCCCTAACCCTGATTATAATCATAACCTAATTCTAATCTGTGCTAATCCTGATCCTGATCTACCCTAAATAGTCTCTAAGATTGCATAGCATTAGTATACAGATTTACTAGTAGGCCAGTAATCAGCTGGAATTGGCAAGAGTCAGGAATGGTCATTAAAATCAATCACTGTATAGTGACTTCACTGACAATGAACCCAGGCTGGCACAACCAGTTCAATAAAAACCATCTTGAATAGTCCTTGATCAGTTGCAACCATGTTAAAACTAGTCATTTGAAAGAGTAGTACCTTTCTATATAATAGCGTGAGAATCACGCTTATGCTTAGTCAGTCGGGTTGTAGCACATGCCATTGGCTCTCCAAAAATCCCTTAGTCATGTGATTCAGCCCATGGGATGCAGAGATATGCTCATTTTTCAGAAGCATGTCAAAATATACATTTGTTAGTATTTTACATTAATGAACTGATTCCTTCAAATTCCTTTGGATTTTGTGGGTACATACTACCCATCATGGGTATGGGCATGGGTCAGACAACAGATACCCATGGGTATATCTATGCCATTCCCTAAGGTCCCCACTGACCCTTCCTCCAGGGGAATTTATGGCCCCTCTCACCTCTTCCTACCTCCCATGATCATCCCTGAGTACACTCAGGAGTTCCTCACTGATGCCACCCTTCTTCTCTTGGGAGCTACAGTATGTGAGGGCAAATACTTGTCCTCCACCACTAGAACTCTTGACAAAGTACACACCCAACAACAAGAAATTGAGCATGCCTGAGTAGAGGCCCAGCTTGAGGATGAGCTCATCATCCACATCCTCCAAAATGATTGAGTCTGTTTCCTCACATTTTAACTCACCCTTGCCTTCCTCCATCCTCAGCACCACAAAATCATTCACAGAACACAAACCTCATCCATATACCCCCAGCCTTCACCCACTTCCTTCCCCAAACAGACCCCACTGCCTAGCCAAGGACAGACTATGGCTTTGGATTCCAGTCTTCCCCTCTGTACACACCACCCATTCTTTGTCCTCCACCACCATCCCCAAAACCACTCTAAGCCACATTCTAGAAGTCATTGGTGCATCCTGGGCAGACAGTACCAAGGAACTGTATGGCATGGGCCTGTTAATTTTCCACATCCACTGCAATATAAACAACATTGCTGAGCTCAAACGATGTCCTGTCTCATACACCACCCTACTCTCCTTCCTAGCCAGCTGTTGTGATTTGTTCTTTTCTTTTCTTTTCTAACTTTTCTTGAACATTCTATCACATTATCCTAACGTGCTATCATGTTCTCTCATGTTCCACCACGTTCTCGTCATATCTTCTTGTGTTCAACTGCTTGTTCCTTTATCTCACTTCTCGCTTATCTTTCTCTCATGACTAAGCTTCTTGAACCTTCCATGGGATTCTCTCCCCTTCCATATGATTAGTCACCCTTGTTCTCCCAGTAGTACTTAAACCTGATGATACCTCAGTGTATCTCTAAATTAGACCTCCTTAGGAATACATCTTACTTCACCTCCTCAAATCTCCTTGAAAGTCCTTGTCCTACTTTTGAGTAGATGCTTACTCAGAAACCTTTGACTCTACAATCCTTAGAATTGTAGCTTACCTTGAACCCTTGATCCTATGACTCACTAAGTCATAGTTAACCTTGAATCTTTAGTCCCTCAACTTACTAAGGCTACATTTGGTTCTATCTGAATCAACTGTAACACCAGCTGCACTGGCATATACTCTGGCTCAGCCATCTCCAACTATGCTGTGGGTATTTGTGTGTGGCACCTCCTACATTTTCACCACTAGACAGTCAACCAAAGTGAACTCAAACTCACACTACAGAGAGCATTGCACCTCATGCCCTGTTCCTGCAAACAGCCCAAACGCCCCCTCATGACACTACTTGACATTAAGGCAACTCATGCCTTCCTTGATGTAGATGACCCATGTGATGCAGCAATTTACACCTGCATGGTTGTTGTTTTCTACACTATAGCACATTTGGGTGAATTCACAGTTGCAGCCATCATCAAATTCAATCCCACCAAACATGTCACCCACCAAAATGTCTCTTTTCTAAAAGACCAACACAGTCTTCCAGTCATTAAAATAGCCCTCCTGTTCACCAAATCTGCACTGACCTGTGAGAATGTGCAATGCACACCACAGAAGGGCTCTTTCTTGGATCCAGAGGCAGCCCTTCGAAGACACTTCCTTATCAACCCCATCCCTCCCAATGCTCATTTTTTCACATGGAAACACCCAAAGAGTGGTCTTCACCCTCTTTTCAAAACCCAGTTCATATCCAGAATCACCTCCATCACCAAATAATGCAATCTCACAGACCTAAAGGACCACAGCCTGTGCTTGGAAGGTACCTTATCCTATCTACTCAAAGGCATTCCATTTGACATCGTCAAAATAATGGGCAGATGGGCAGGTGAAGCTTTCATGCTTTATATTAGGCACCATGCCTTGGTTCTCATGCCTTTCCTTTAGACAAATCAATCTGCACTAGAAACTTTCAATCATATTGCAATGTTGTCAGTATGATAATGTAAGTTGCCCTGCTCCTAGAGAATGGGTCTTAAGCTTTGCTTTCCACATTGACATGGCTCCTAAACCCTGGGATTACAGCTCATCTAGACCATTCACAGATCAAAGCTGGCTTCATGCCAGAAAACCTGGTAATTTTTGCCCAATCATACAAGATTGCAGCATAGTTTTTCCTAATCTGTCATATCTTTCTTCTCACATTGCACAGAGCAAGCATCATCACACAGACAGTCATCTTGCAGAGTAACTCATAAGTAATTAAAGCAATTTTGTTCAGTCTTGACTTCTGACTGACTTTTTTTTAGTGCCTCAATAGATCTCTCATCTGCAGTGCATACACTCCCATGGTTATATCCATGGTTACATCAAGCCTCAAAACATCCACACAGGCCTTGGTGATAATGCATGCACAATCTTTGTTGTTGATTTCAGTATTGCCAAAAAGTACTGTAATCCAGTAACCATGAATCATCTTTCCTTTGTTCATGCTGACTGCATTACTGGGACTCCCATATTTACCTCAGTCAACAGCCACCTGGGGGCATGGCTAGGATGCTAAGATAATGTTGAGTCCCTTATATACCTTCTCATCTACTTGACAAGCAGATCACTACCTTGGATCTCTAACACTCATTCTTCATCAATACTCAAACTCAAGCAGAATACACCAGTGAAACAATTATGTAGTGGACTGCCCTGAGAGCCCACCACTCTGCTTACATATGCATGAACACTCTTCTTTTTGAAGCAGCCCAACTACAACTACCTGCAATTACTGTGCATGACCCTTCATCCCGAGCCATCCAATTCCTCTGTAATCTTGCATGACCTCAGTCTCCATGAGGTCATGCACTCAACAGGCAATGTCTTGTCACCATCACCACTTTACAATGTCAGATGTCAGAATCTCACTAGTGTGTGCCTTGTGCCTCTTTTGCTGGATCTGCACAAGCTGACAATGTCTTCTCCTATCTCTAAAGCTGCAACTCCATGTGCAACATGCAGTCATAAGCAGCCATCCACAACAGCTCAACCATCACTAGTGACCAAATCAACTCCAAACCTGAGACAAGGGTATGTATTTTTTTTTCTTCCTTTGCCACATCTGATGCATTGCCACAAGTTTGCAATCTCATTGCCCTGCCAGCAGCCATACCAATCTAGGCTGACTCTTAGCCTGACTGTTGAGGGTATTTGTGTCAGATCAGATTGAAGTACTGCAAGGTCAAATTGGAAAGGAAGTGGGTGATATGATTGGGTATTTGGAAACACTATTGTATTGCAAATTTCTTATATTCATGTACTCAGCAACTACTATGTAGGAATAAAGTTGACTATAATTGACTTCAAACCAGCTTGAGCCAACTAACTGATGTTATTGGCCAAAAGATGACTTTGATGACTAATCAAGGTGTGCTGTTGACCTGCATGAAACCTGTTTCATGCATGCACATAGTAAATCAGACACCCAAGAAGTGGAATTTCCCCACCTTCCTGTAGACCATATGCTTTGATACTCTAGGGTTAAATAGCCCCCACTATTACATACATACATTTTTCCAGAATTTTCTACCTGCTGGTTAATGAGATATTCATTAATCTCTCCAGCTATACCCTTACACTCACACATTTGTACATAGCCAGCTATATTTTGATTTCCCCTTATGTTCCTGATTACTTAGCTAAGTGCCAGTAAGACGAAGTGATCATGTGACCCATAGCTATCATGTGACCTCGCCCCATTAGTCTACACAGCCCTGCACAGCATACCCAGCCTTTTTGACAGAGCAATCCAAATTTGGACATCTCTGCTCAAGTGCTTTTTCTTAGTGTGCCTAGCTTCATCAGCATGTGCCTGGCATTAGTAAGCGATAGTCAGACGATTTGTAAGCCACTGGTCCTCTGATTGGCTAGCATAGCCACCTGTATTTATGTATATAAAGGAGAGCACTTTTGGCCTCCAGAGAGCAGCTTCCTCACAAGAGGCAAGCCACCTGCACACCTTATAAGACCTAATTAGGCAGGGTACCCTATAGCGAAGTAAATAGGTCATTAGAGCTACTACTATGATATTAGGGCTTGTACCTGAGATACAGGGCAAGCACCTAGGACTACACCTTTGGAAGAAATTTCTATTTGGGCAACAAAGGGAATCTGGTCCCTATTATTAAGCCATCTAAGCGTCCTGTAGTACCTAAATTAAGGACTACACTTCGACTAGACTATCTATCCTAAGGAATTAGCTTATGTAAGTCAAAACTTTCTGACCTTTCATGCTATCTCCTTAGTGCACAATAAGACCAAGTTTGCTATAACCAGCTGAGTGACTAAGCAACCTGACCCAATGCATTGCTTACCTAATCACCTCTCCTGGATGCAACATTCCCAGAAGCTTCCTACTGTACAAGACATAACATTAGGCAAAACCTAGGCTAAGCTTCTAAATTGCCCACCTTTAGTACCACCTGAGTACAACTTCTCTGGCTCACTAGGCAACCTATTGACATTGACCTGAGCCCATTATGTGCATAATACATCTAGCGTCACCCTCACTAACAGACATTTTAGCTGAAACTCTCTTCAATCCATAAATGAACAAACCATGGCTCTGGTACACTATTTTACCCCTTTTAGATACTTGGGACTACAGCATAGCATTGGTCAATGGTAGACTAGTAGCACTTCCCTTGAGCACAGTGTTCTAATCCATGGAACCAAGACACGTTGTCTGGGGGCCATAGGTTTTGTTTGGTTCTTTGTCATCTTATCTAGAAGGAAGACACTGTGATGAGCATGGATAGTTCCAACCTTGTATTCCTCTTCCCCTTCAATAACCTTCAAAGGAGGATTAAAGAAGTTTGGCCCATGTTTAGGAGTTTCAGTAAAGTTCGAAAGGAGGGAGGCATGAAAGACATTATGGATCTTCTTCCAAGTAGGAGAAAAGTGAAGTTTATAGGCATACATATGGAGAAATGACTGCTTCAATCTCAAAGGGGCCTTCTTGTTAAGGGGCAAGTTTTTAAGAAGGGAAATTGAAATTGAGATTTTGAGAGTTAAGCCAGATCTGATTACCTACTTTCCAGGGGGTGAACTTCATTCTGATATATTCCTTGACCACTTGAGCAGCTTTGGCATGAGCAGCCATAGCCTCCTTTTGTGCAATGTCAAGGATCTTGAGGTGTTTCTTAAAAGCAGGGAGGAAGGTGGTCTAATAGGGGAATATGTATGCTTGAGGTTTATACCTGTGCATTAGGGAGAATGGGGTGACATTGGTGACAGAGTGAACTGAGGAATTGTGAGAGAACTCTGCCATTGGCAAGAGTTTGGCCCACTTCATGGCATTTCCTTGGAAAAAGATGCAGAGATACTGTAGGTTTCAAGTTCCTGGTTAACTTGTTCTGATTCTCTGTTAGTCTAAGGATGGTAGGCAGTGGAGAGGGCCACATTATAGAAGAGAAGCTGGGCAACCTCCTTAGCAAAGGCAGAGGCAAATTGGAGACTGTGGTCCAAGAACACTTTGAAGACTGAAATGACAGAAAATGTTCTTGAAAAAGAGAGATGTTATCCCTGCTGCATTGATAGACTTGTTACATACAAGGGATGAAAATCACCCCCTTAGTAAGCCCATGGTCAACCATGACCAGCACAGAATCAAAACCAGAGGATAGGGGGAGATTGGTGATCATGTCACAGAAAATTTGTTGGAAGGGCCAACTGGCAGAGGAGGAGATAGGAGAAAGACCAGGTGTGACCAGCTGGATGTTGACCTTGTTAGACTGGCAAATGGCACAACCAGCCACAAACAACCAGGCCATCAATAATCTTGTTGAACAAGATGAACAGTTTGAAAATACCTCCCATGACCTCCAGCAGGTGAATTATGGAGGGATCACACTGTTGAACAAACTCATATAGATATGATAGTAGTTCATTTATAGTAGTTAGTTCACATCCACTTCATGTGGCATATATAAGTTCAGACTCAGCATGCATGTTGTCTTCCTTCCAGATAAGATCAGTTAGAACACTAATGTGTGTCTACCAGACAACAAATCTTATCCCCATGGATACTGGACCTTAAATTAGGAAAAGTGTAAGTCTCACCTAGATGAATTGACACAAACAAATATTGAATCGTAGAAAGGGGTCCAAATATCAGGTGTATGGTTACTTCATCAATCCTCAATGAGGTTGGGGGGATTACCTTTCATAGTTAGCTTACCAAGGTCTGGATTTCACAAGTGTGTATGATGAATTGCAACAATACTGGCAAATGCTCTAAACAACAACAAGGGTTGCTAGTAGCATAATATAGATAGTGACTAGGGTTACTTCCCTAAGATGCACTTTCAGGTGTCTTCCAATGAGCTCCTAATTGTCTAGGGTGTGAATTGGGTAGGTGGGCAATTCACACACTTCAAGTTCTCCTCAGATGAGAGCTTAAGAAACTGCCCCTTTTGGGCTGGATTGCACTCCTTTTACTGTATAGTATTCTACAGGAGGCTATGCTAGATGCTGACAAATGCCAAGAGAAAGCTGACAAATGCTGAGACTTTCCTTACCAATAATTAATAATGCTGATAAATGCCAAGACATTCCTGACTAATGCTGTGCTTGAAGATGACTCATCATGACTCAGTATGACACAGCCTTGTCACATGGCCATTTCATCTCCCTAACACATAGCTAGGAAATTTACTATTAGAAAGTTATTAAAGAAATGATTTGCTATGTAGTTATAGGTAGTAATAAGAGAAGGTTAGGGTGAAATCTTTTATTTCTCCACAGCCTATGGATGGGAAATTAAGGAAAATGAAGAGTATATACTAGGTACTAGGGTCTATGTATGCCCCAATTTGCTAAGCATTTGAACCATGGGAATATTGTGAATTCCCAAATCTCAGGTCAAATGTCTTGCAACATATACACAAAGTCCATGATCTTGCATCCAATCATTTTGGTGCAGGTCAACATCTGAGTTCCAATCACTCTTGATCCCATACCACTACCTTTTCTCAGTTAGCACCACCAGCAGGTAAGCTGCATGGTTGCATCAATGCATGCTTTTGACAGGTTATGAGCTCTGATGATCATGCTGCGCAAGTTTACTTGCCACCATCACTTGGTTTCACCTGCTCTCACCCTCAGATGCATCTTCACACTCTCTGGTGTGATATGTCGCATTGCAGTGTGTTTTTATGCCAGAACACATGTGACTGGAACCTGAATATAGGAGGAGACTATGGCTCTCTGATCCAAGGCTCTGGAGCATCAAAGTGTGACTTTTCACCACCTTTCTCTTTGTTTCCACATTGAGTAGGACACTGATGCATCTATTCTTAGATCTTAACCATGTCTAATCAATCCAGTTCCCTTGCCTTTAAGATCCCTATCTTGTCTGACCCCAACTACCTTCACTGGGCACCCCTTATGTGTGCCTACCTGCATACCCAGGGCATCTGGTATGTCATTACCAGACCTCATCCTTCTTCTGTCAAGGGAATGACAAAGGGTGTCTATAAGAATCAGGATGATATTGATGCCTGGGACAATGACAATGACAAGGCCCTTGGTATCCTCATCCTCAAAATCAACACCAACCTTGCACACCAATACGGTATTGTGACTTACACCTCCAGCATCTGGGACTCTCTCAAGAAGAAGTACTCCCACTCCTTCATTGCCACCATCTATATGGAGTTCAAGGAGCTCATGGCCATCACCATCCCTAAGAACAACCACTCTCAGGCAGCCTTCTCCAAGCTCTGCCTCCTCTTTGACCACCTCCCAGACTTCAAGCATGAAGTATCCACCTTTCTCCAGTTGATGATTGTACTTGCAAAACTCCTGCAATACATGAACGTAATGGCCCAGTTACTCAATGGCCCCAGGCACCAAAGCAGAGGGTAAAGGGAAAGGTGGGGTGAAGAATGATGATGATGAGACTAAGAAGAGTGCACCATGTCTCAACAAGATGAAGTGAATGACCATCATCAGTTGGCAGCAGCACACCAGCAAGCATAAGCCCAATGACCATGCTCACAAGATTTCTGCTATGAAGTGAAAGGGCCCTGATCCTCAGTTCCAGCAGCAGTAGCAGGGAGAGGGCTCCCAGCAGAAGAAGAAGAGGACTCATGGCCAGCGCTCCACTGCAGGCCAAGCAAAATAGGATGCAGTGACGTGAGAATGCGCACACCAATGACTTCTCCCTCACTGCCTCCTTCACTTTCAACAATGCCATGGTCATCAACCCAGCTAACACAACTCCTACCATGCCTGCATTCAACCCCCATTGTCTTGCACATACCACTAGCAAGGCCCACTACCTACCATGCCTGCATTCAACCCCCATTGTCTTGCACATACCACTAGCAAGGCCCACTACAGCCAGCCTGCCTTTCCTTAAATCAAGTGAAGTACATATGTATCTTACTCACTCACCACCTTGGGGTCACCCCCACTATTGAGACAGTCTGTGTCTTGACAAGGTTGCGAATTTCCCCTGTGCACCTATAGCCAATCTCAGTGATTACAATTTTGGTGCACCAGTCGCCTTCTCTTTCCACCTGCCCACCTATGAGGAACATGACTGTGACACTACAGCCCATTGTCTTTCACCCTCATTCGGCACCACATTTGGTGCAGACACACCCCTCAAGGCCTCCATCATGCCAATGGATGATGAAGACACCATCTCCATCCACTCTAGCTACCCTGTAGGGGAGGATATTGAGATCAAAATGCCATATGAGGACTACTTCAACCTCAACAGTGAAGAAGATAAAGATGAAATGTATGTTTTACCATCTACCTCACATCTCTCAGACACTAATGAGCAACTCCTTATTCTATTGTTTGTAGTAGATAGTGATGCAATGGACATTTCATTATCTATGTGTTCTTTTACTATGTGCAACTGCCGTGACAAACACAATGCCAAGAAGAACACACATAAAAGCAAAGAAGATTCTGAAATGTGGCTTCTAGACTCTGGGGCTTCCTCCCACTTCACCAATGATCTCAACCACTTCGTTGAGTATCAAGCATTTGCCAAACCACACTATACAAACACAGCAAATGGTACTGCTCCTATGCTAGGGCAAGGCATAGTTCTTATCCACTATAAAGATAATGTTGTGCAACTTTCACCAACCATCTACATGCCAGATTGTACCATGAACCTCATTTCTCTTGGGACACTTCTAAGGAATAACTGCCTTTATGTCCAAAGCTCTGAGGGTACATGCACATCTATGATAACTGCACCAAGTGTGAAATTATCTCCTTTCATACCCATGAAGACACCACCATGTATTGAGTCCATGCCCCTATAGTTCAGAATATCTCCAGTGTGAATAAATCAATGATTGCCATTGATTATGAACTAATTCATCGCTGTCTTGGCCATTCCTCAAAGGATGTTCTTCAAGCTGTGCAAAAACATATTAAGGATTTTTCAAATGTTCAAATTCCATCCCAGGAACCAGTTTGCCCAGGCTGCCAGCTAGGCAAACAGCCCAATTGCACCTTTGCCCCTAACATGGTGTGAGCAAAGGCTTCTTTTGATCTTGTACACTCAGATCTCAAATCTTTTGAGGTTGAGTCATACCAGAAGTTGAGGTACATTATTATCTTTTATAATGATTATATGTCCAAAGGATGGATTAAATCCCTCCACACCAAGGGCCAGGCACTTGGTGCCACTAAAGAATTTATTAAATATGTTCAGAATCAGTACTCCACCTCCATCAAAGGCTGGATATCCAATGCAGAAGGAGAATACAAATCACAAGCCTTCAGGCAATTGATGCACAATCATGGCATTTATGTTTATGAATCTGTGCCCCAAACTCCACAGCAAAATGAATGTGCTGAGTGATTTATTCACACTCTAATGGACAAATCACAGGCAATGCATTTTCACATGTGCCTTCCATCTTCTTACTGGGAGTTTGCTGTCCAGCATGCAGTACATGTGCACAATCACACTCCCAAATGAGATTTAAACTGAAGGACATCTCATGAACTTTTATCCAATGTTCCTCCAACTATCTCTCATTTACACATCTTCAGATGTGCTGCATATGTTCCCCTGCCTGCAGACACATGTGGTGGCAAATTGCAATCCAAATTGCAGTTCATGATTTATCTGGGCATAGCACCAGGAAATGAACACAACTATCTATTCATGCATCCCAACAACTTGCTGCATACTTATGCTCATGCAATTTTTGACGAGAATTTATTCCCCAGATGTCTAGAGGCATGACCACACAAGCCTGTCAGTGGTCAGCACCTACAGTGACTAC
>JBBPNN010000872.1:0-14665 GCA_038090935.1 Hortiboletus campestris | reverse complement strand
TTCGAGACGTGCCTTCTTCTCGGCCTTGGTCTCCGGGCGGTATCTACACGATCGATGGGAAAACGCCACGATCCATTGAGATGGAGACATACTTGTTGAGAAGCTTGAACAACTGGGTTGCCGTGTTTTTGTCCAAGGTGTGCGAGTACTGCGCAATGGCGGGAGGTACTTTGAGACGCTGGCTAAAGACGACTTTTTGACGCCGTTCGAAGACGGATGTTATTCGGGTCAGTTGACGAAGCTAGCCAAGTCGGTCTTGAGACGAATGTCCTGGGCTGTAATAGCAATCAAACATGCATGCCACACTGCAAGTATGAGCGACATACACGCGGGCATTCATAGTCACGTGAAGACCCCTGTCACCACCTGACCACCTCTTTCATCACCAAGATCCCGCTTGACGACACCACCCATTCCCCGCTCGCAACCCGCACACTTACATTGCTCGTCGGATGCCTCACCAATATTGTTCGCGAAGTCGCCTTCTTCGACATCACACCCCGCACGTACAATCTCATGCACACCGACCTACTACTTTCATCCCTCGGCTACGGCTACTGACTCGAACGCAAAGCCATGGACGACTACACCGCAGAGATGGCCAGGATCGGCGCGTTGGCGTCCCCCAAGGACGGTCTCGTGTTTTTGCGGGCGATGGAAAGGTCTGCAGCGTCGATATCTGTCTCGTTCTTCCTGATCGCTGCTAGTAGCCCGTGCACACGCCATCCACTTGTGGTCCATCGACACAGAAATGGTATTCAAGTCCAATATTCCTGGCATTCCTTTCCCCACCTCTTGACCGTCTGCAACTCGCCATCGTCGACCCCCATTCCTACTCCCGCTGAACAAAAAAAGAGACCGTAGTGCGCGTATACCACTAAGCATCAAGGCCACGTTTCTCTCGATGTCAGGAATGTTTAGAACGGATTGCGTACCATACACAGATCAACAAGGTTGACACGCAGCTGCCGAATATACTTCATGGAGATGCTGCAAGATGTCGCATAGGGCAGTGGGCAGGTGGTGCCCGTTGCGTTGGTGGAGGTTCCTTAAACGATCCAAGAAAGATAGAGAAAGACGAAGAGCAGGTGCATCATGGCACAATGGAGCTATCAATTGCGACAAGGCTCGATCAGCTACTTTAAGTCTCGCGCTAATACTTTGTTCTGGCTCTATCTTTCAGGTACCATCGCGATGTATGGACGTGCAGCTGGGTGTCGTTCCACTATCGAGGGCTTCGGTAATTTGGACCTTGCCTTCCACCAGGGCCCTCCTCTGTAAGGGATAATGATGGGAACCCTGACGCAGTGTACACAGAAGTGGCGATACCGTCGTGGCCTGTGCGTGGAGCGTTGCGGCCAGCTAGGGTTGAACGCGACGGAAAAATTGGGTTCGACGCTTTACCAGGGGAACCAGATTCCACGGGGCTTGACCACGGCTCATGCGGTGCCTGGAGTCCTTGGTCTGGCTTAGGTCATGTCATGGCTTTGGGGGCGTCAGTGTGAAGGCGAAGGTGGCGAGTGGGGATGCGGATGGGTGTGGATTGGTGGGGTGCGGTCTTGCCTTGATGCGAAAGGAGAGGAAAGCAAGGACGAAGACGAGGAGCAGGATGGATGAACGTACGATAGATGTATGTATTCGAGGCTCGAGCAGGACACCATCATGCGCGGGGAAGGATGGGGCGAATATGCATCATGATGTTCGTCATATTACAAGCGGACACAGTATACAGTATCCAGCACGCCCGCTAGCCCGAGACGAGCTACGGAACCTCCAAGCCCAAGCCCGATCCACCCCTGATCGATGATCGTCCTCACCGAGTCTTCAACACCACAATTGTAACGCCTGCCCGCTCGTTCGAGTCCTCTGGCGTTCCCTCCCTCCCTCTTCCATTGACACCCACACCCGCACCTCCACGCTGGGCTTTCACCACTACCGTGCTGCCCATCACGCCTGTCCTCAGGCTCAGCCACACCTCGGGTCTACTTATTGCTTCAAAGTCATCCACCACCGCCACTCAAACATTTCTATGCCCCACCATACATTACCATACATAACACGGGACCCGGCCAAGCGGATAGGTCAGCAAGCCAGCTGGTTCGAAGACGGGGTCGAGGGGTGAAGGTCATATCCCAATCTTTGGGAATGGGCCCGATACGAAGTTGTCCTCTCCCAATGGACCAACAGCATCCCCATGCCTGCTTTCGCGTTATATCGCATTCCAAGGCTCCCCGTACACACCTACTACCACGGAGCAAGCCACATCACCCGCTTCTCCGGGTCCCAAATTAATCGGTGTCTGACTCGTTCGCTTCATCAGCGGACATGGCCACGTCACTTGGAATGAACCACAAATGTATGGTGTGCTCGACAGCGATGTGTTTCCAAAGACGACAATCACGATCCAGCCGTTAGGGAAGGTGAAAGTTGGGAACATCGTGAAGACATGCCATCCCGTTTCTCCCTCATCCTGTAGTGGTGGGCACAGGCGGTGATCCAGGAAGAGAGGGTATTTCGAACAGGGAGAAAGAGTAGGGTGCGGTAAATTTGCGACGAGTGAAGTTGGCGTTCTGAACACACCGTATGTCCATGCGGTCTGTGGAGAACCAGGGCATCGTTGCCTTTTCGGTACTAGCCCACGCCCCGCATGCCATACCAACACTTTCCCAAGCCACCGTGTTGCCAATTCGTGCTTTGCGAGCCAGTATGGATTCAGAAGGTACTTGTATCTTTTTGTCGATATGCAGAGCATTGTGATGACGTGCATACCAGTTGAACGGTTACATTCCCGGGCAGAATCTCTTGTCGCCGAGTTTAAGCGAGGAGGGGAGAGGAATCACGTCGAGGAGGCGATCGCCCTTGATCGCGAAGCATTAGAACTTTGCCCATCCGGCCACCCCAAGCGAGCTATCTCTCTGTCTTGCCTTGCACGTGATCTCCGTGATCGTTACAACCAATTTGGAGCGACGAGCGACTTTGAAGAAGCCATCATCCTCGCCCGAGAGGCACTCGACCTTTACCCACGAGGGCACCCTGAACGATCAATGTCATTGAACAACCTCGCAATGGGTCTCTTCACCCGGTACACACGGCATGGGGGGATAGAGGACCTCGACGAGGCCACTGTCTTCGAGCGAGAAGCACTCGACCTTTGCCCACAAGGACACCCAGACCGATTGAGGCTTTTGAACAACCTTGCAGTTGTTCTCTCCACTCGGTACAACCAGCTCGGTGGGATGAAGGACCTCGAGGAGGCCATTGTCCTTGGTCGAGAATCACTCGACCTTTACCCGCAAGGACATCCTGATCGGTCCAAGTCTTTGAACAACCTTGCAGTTCATCTTTCCACTCGGTACAACCAGTTCGGGGGAAGGGAGGACCTTGACGAGGCCATTATCCTTGATCGAGAAGCACTCGACCTCCGCCCGCAAGGACATCCTGATCGGTCCATGTCTTTGAACAATCTTACAAATCGTCTTTCCAGTCGGTACGATCAGTTCGGAGGAATGGAGGACCTCTCCGAGGCCATAATCCTTGGTCGAGAGGCACTCGACCTCTGCCCACAAGGACACCCTAATCGGTCCATGTCTTTGAACAACCTTGCAGCTGATCTCTCTACTCGGTACGACAAGCTCAGGGGAATGGAGGACTTCGATGAGGCCATTGCCCTCATGCGAGAAGCGCTCAACCTCCGGCCGCGAGGACACCCAAATC
Organism: Hortiboletus campestris; assembly: GCA_038090935.1. Lineage (NCBI taxonomy): Eukaryota > Fungi > Basidiomycota > Agaricomycetes > Boletales > Boletaceae > Hortiboletus > Hortiboletus campestris. The sequence goes on along the minus strand of JBBPNN010000872.1, from coordinate 10,951 downwards.
GGTCAACGTCATTGAACAACCTTGCAGTCCGTTTCTCCACTCGGTATGACCGGCTTGGGAGGGTGGAGGACCTCAACGAGGCCATTGTCCTCGGTCGAGAGGTACTCGACCTCCGCCCACAAGGACACCCTGAACGGTCCATGTCTTTGAACAACCATGCAATTCGCCTCTCTAGTCGGTTCAAGCTGCTCGGGGAGATGAAGGACCTTGATGAGGCCATTGTCCTTGGTCGGGAAGCACTCGACCTCTACCCGAAAGGACACCCAGATTGGTCCATGTCTTTGAACAACCTTGCAGTTGATCTCTCCACTCGGTGCGAGAAGCTCGGGGGGATGGAGGACCTCGACGAGGCCATTGCCCTCAATCGAGAAGCACTCGAACTTCTCCCACAAGTACACCCAAATCGGTGGACGTCATTGAACAACCTTGCATGCCACCTCTTTATTCGGTTCACACATTTGAGGCAGTTGAAAGATAAAGAGGAGGTCTTCAGTCTCTACACTCAACTCGCACATGTCCCTCAAATTGTGTCTCCCACCGTTCTTTCTGTCGCTAGAGCATGGATCCGTATGGCTCGACTTTTCCAGCATCCCACCATACTTCTCGCATATGAAACCTCTCTTCGATTACTCACTCAACATCTGGCCACTCTTCCATCATTGCCTCAACATCTTGACATCCTCAAGAACCTCACCTCGTCACTCGCAGTGGACGCGTTCTCAGCCTGTCTTCATGAACATGCTCCTGTCTGTGCAGTCGAGCTTCTTGAACAAGGCCGGAGTGTCTTTTGGAGCCAGCTTACCCGCCTCCGCTCCCCGCTTGACGATCTTGTCATATCTGGCCCTGCAGGAAAGACCCTGGCAGACGAGTTTATGCAGCTCGCCTTGCTCATTCGTGATACCATCAATTCACCTGGTACAGATCAGCACGAACGCTTGTGCCATCTCAACCTCAAAATGGAGAGGGTTGTAACGGATGCTCGCGAGCTACCTGGTCTCTCTCGTTTCCTTCTTCCCCCGCTCTTCCCCGATCTCCAACGTGCAGCCAGTGAGGGACCAGTCATCATCATCAATGCGAGCAAGTATAGCTGTGACGCACTCATTGTCTTCCTTGATCGCGATCCCGTCCATATTCCACTGCAGATCACACATGAAGGTGTTCGAGAGCTGTCAATGGAGCTCCATACCTTGATCACACGCACAACCAGGGGGGCTGACGTGACGAGACTCTTCGCAACCTTCTTACGCCAACTTTGGGAGGAGATCGTTTCACCCATCGTCGATTTCCTCCTGACGATCTATCCAATTGGATCACGCATCTGGTGGTGTCCCACTGCCGAGTTCTCTGTGCTACCCTTGCACGCTGCTGGTCCCTTTAGGCAGGGTCAACGGAACCTCCCTCGTATCTACATCTCGTCATACACCCCCACCCTGACTGCCCTCATTCGTGCTAGACGGCGCGATCCGTCCAGTCCTGCAGCCCAGCAAAAGCGTTTCCTCGCCATCGGCCAAGCGAAAGCGGTTGGCGAGAGTAAACTGGTTTCGGTCGGCGCGGAGCTGGATAACATTGGTCGGCGCGTCGATGGCCTCGCCACATTCACGGGCATAGAGGGCGAGGAATCTTGTACTTCTCGGGTCGTCGAAGAGCTCGGCAAGAACGATTGGGTACACTTTGCGTGTCATGGTCTCCCGAATCCAAAAAAGCCGTTCGAGTCTGCATTCGCTTTGCACGACGGTCATTTTACGATCCAACACATCATTGGATGTGATTTGAAGAATCCAGAGTTTGCGTATCTCTCTGCGTGTCACACGACCGTTGGAGACGAAGAGAGTCCGGACGAGGTGATCCATCTAGCCTCGGCGATGCAGTTCGCTGGCTTCCGTTCTGTGATTGGGACGATGTGGGCGGTCGACGATGCTGAGACGAACAAGATCACGTCGACTTTTTACACATATATGGTGGACGAGTCTGGGCGTCTTGATCATACCCGTGCAGCGTTTGCGCTGAACAAGACGATGAAATCTGTCGATGTACCATTTGATCAACAGATTCTTTATATCCATATCGGTGCCTAATAGTTCTACTGTATCTTTGTCTACTCGCTTGTTTTACATTGCTCATAGTCGCTGTGTGTAACACTATCAAGTATGCTCTCTAACTTTTGTGAGGTCGAGCGAGGCCCAAGTGTGTACGAAATCAGATCCTTTGGCTTGTGGTCTGGGACACTGAATGACAACAACAGTGGAGTGTCACACAGGAGTGCGATGAGATCCAACGACCCAAAGGTATTGATGACCTTGCCATGTCGACGGCAACACTAGTTAGTGCATACACGCAGCCAGGACCCTCCATATCGACGCGGACACAGGTTACCAAGCTGATCGTCTCCGGTCTGTACCAGGGCCGTGCTTATCCAAGACGACCAAGGCGTGTCTGCCATTGTCCGATAGAGCTTGAACGCAACGAAACATCGAGATACCCAGTGAGCGGTGGTACGCAATCCGTCCGACTAGGGTAGTCGATAGTCGCAATCACACGTTTAGCGTTTAGAGAAGGAACGTAGGCGGCACCGCTGACTCGGTACGGTCGCTCATCTCTGCAGGGATACATTAGAAGGAGCAATGTGTCTTTTCAAGGGTTTTGCACTTGCAATCGATTCGAATTATCATGAATGCAACGAACGACAACGCGGGTCTCCATTCTGTCCCATCCACGTTGACCGTGGTGTAACTAGGGGAAAAAAAGTACGACATAATGCATAGACCACAAGAGAAGCCTTCTTGGCCTCGATGAGGGCAACGATGTGGTGAAGATCGTGTTTGACAAAGAGAAGCTTCTTGTCCTTGGCTGCCCCCTTTTGTTTGGCGGTGGCTTTGGCGATGGTTTGAAGAGGTTCCTTCTTCTCGGCCTTGGTCTCCGAGCGGTATCTATACGATCGATGAGAACAGTCAGGATCTATCGAGATGGGGACATACTTGTTGAGAAGCTTGAATAACTGAGTTGCGGTGTTCTTGTCCAAGGTGTGCGAGAACTGCGCAATGGCGGGAGGTACAGACGCTGGCTAAGGATGACTTTTTGACGCTGAAGACGAGTGTATTCGGGCCGCTTGACGAAGCGGGCCAGGTCGGTCTTGGGATGAATGTCCTGACCTGCAATAGCGATCAAATACGCGTGCCATCACTGCGAGCATGAGTGACATACCAATACCGAAAGTTACGGGGCTTGGCCGTGAAGAGAGGGTTTTTCATGAACTTGGCAGCCTTGTTGACAAATCCAGGTGCGGGGGCGGGTTTCTTGCCAGAACCGGGTTGAGATTCTGGGGGCTGGTCATTAAGACGAGAACACACTCAGTCGCACGCCATCTCGAAGGGCGAACGGGAGCGATCGCCGCCGTGTCTCGGAGCTCTAGCACTCTGCTCGTCATTGAGCGAGTCTGACAGTCAAACGAAAGCGTCCTCGTTGTTATGCAACTCGGCTCCTGCAGGCACGTACGGCCATTTGTTGCTGAACCAACTGGGAGCAAAGTCAATTAGAAGCACACGGGCCCATCCAGTGCACGTACTTGCCATCTATCTTGCTGTGGTTGAATGTTCGTGGATGTGTCGGTGCCAGGCGATCCCGAGACGCAGTTTTGACGACTAGATTAGTCGATGTCGAGAGAGTTCGACGCGACGAAGACGGTGGGATTTTTCCAAAAGTCGACTCTATCGAACGTGATGCCATCTCCCTGTTGTGTTTGAGCTGTGGCTTGGTAATGGCACTAACTCAAAGGTCCATCGATGCGGGTTGATGGACGTGCTAAAAATGTGCTCGCGATCGTCTGGATTGGCGAACCAGCAAGCCTGTGCAGCGTGGAGGCCCGTGTCTCCCCACGTTTCTGTATCTCGAAGCGTGAACCCATTTACTAGTACGTCAATGTCGCTGGCTCTCACGTCAAGACGCCAGTTGCGGTTAACGTAGTTCAAGAATACGATGACCTTGGGAGGGGTGACAAACCGGCACTCAGAGTTGACGCGCACGGAAGACAGGTCGTTGGCACCGAGAAAGTCCAGGTCGTTGGGTGTGAGGACGAAGATGTTGTCAACACCACTGTAGAGCCCGGTGCCGTCCCAGGCTGTGATGTGGCAGTCAGCCCAGGTGTTAGTGAAGTACTGCAGCGTCAACTTGACGCGGATGTTGGCGTTTTTGTCGACGTCTAGCGCACGGATGCCATGGGGGAGGCAGGGACGGGCGACGAGCCGACGAGGGAAACATACGGTAGCCCGGGTGTAGGGCCCGTCGGCTTGTGGGTTGAGGGACGAATGGTCTGGGTGTCGAAATCGCGCGTTGGACAAGAACTTGAGTTTGAATCCTTGTTGGAATTGTAAACAGCAGGAAAATCGATCGGGGCCGACGCGAGCAACCATGATCGTCACAGGCCAATCACAGGCGCAGCATTACATGGGTTCATCGTCACCCACACGAAAGGGATCTCTCATGAAAATGATAGACGACTTCGCACACGAATGGGACAAAGGTATGTACATGTTAAATTCTCTGATCGGTCCGACGCAGCGTTTATATATCCTTTGATTTTCAGGCATTTTCTTAGCCGTCGCCATCACCGTCCCGTTCATCATGCCTATTTGTGCTCGACCACGCCTTAGGTCTCATTACTATTTCAAAGTCATCCAATACCGCCACTCGAACGTGTCTGTTCTTTGCCATACGTTGTAACTCAGTACCTGGCCCAGGGGATAGGTCACCAGGCCAGCTATTTCATGGAAGAACCGAGGGGTGCATGTCACATTATAATCTTCGGGAATGGGCCCGATGCAAGGTGTGCTCTCCCGATGGCCCAACACTATCACATGCATTCTTTTGCGTTGCACTCGCATCCTCTGTCCGCGTTCCGGGGAAAACGATCCTTGTCGGGTGCGTTCACTTCATATGTGCGCAGTACTATACCTGCATCGTATCCCAAGGCTTCCCATCCACACCTACGACCACGAATCAAGCCACATCATCCGCTTCTCCGGGTCCAAACCGGCGTTTGACTCGTTCGCTTCATCAGCGGACATGGCCACGTCACTCGGAATGAACCACAGATGTAGCATGTACTTGACTGGTGTATGGGAGCACTCACAGTGGCGACATGGAGGGTGTGTTGGCAGTTGACGCCCGAAAAAGTGACGGGAATCGAGCTGGCAACACAGAAATCAGGATGTGTTTCCCAAGACGACGATCATGGTCTAACAGTAATAGTTGGGAGCCTCGTGAAGACATTCAATGCCGTTTTTCCCACATCCTGTAGTAGTGAGTGCAGGTCATGATCGGGGGAGAGATGGTGTTTCGAAGAGCGAAAGAGGAGGGTGCAGGTAATTTTGCAATGAGTGAAATTGGCGTTCGCTGAGCACACCGTCCCTGCAGAGTGTGAGAGCGGAACCTGCGCATCGTTGCCTTTTCAGTGCTGGCCTGGCCCCGTGACGGCGCCCGCACGCCACATACCAGAGTTTTTCCAAACTACCGTGTTAAATCGAGCTCGCTGAGCCAGTATGGATTCAGAAGGTACTTCTGTCTTTCTGTCGATGTGCAGAGCATTGTAATGATGTGCCTACCAGTTGGACAGTTACTTTCTCGGGCAAATTCTCTCGTCGCCAAGTTTGAGCAAGGTGGGGGGAGGAGTTACATTGAGGAGGCAATTGACCTTGATCGTGAAGCGCTACAACTTTGCCCACCCGGCCACCCCAGGCGATCCCTCTCTCTGACTTGCCTTGCAATTCATCTTCATGGTCGCTACAAGCAATTTGGAGCGACGAGTGACCTTGAAGAGGCCATCATCCTCGACCGAGAAGCACTCGAGCTTTGCCCACGGGGGTACCCACATCGGTCCATGTCTTTGAACAACCTTGCAGTTCGTCTCTCCAGTCGGTACGACCAGCTCGGGAGAATGGGGGACCTCGACGAGGCCATTGTCCTCGATCGAGAAGCACTCGAGCTTGTCCCACAAGGACACCCTGATCGGTCAACGTCTTTGAACAACCTTGCAGTTGATCTCTCCACTCGGTATAAGCAGCTCGGGGGGATGGAGGACCTCGACGAGGCCATTGTCCTCGTTCGAGAAGCACTCGGCCTTCGCCCGCAAGGACACCCAAATCGGTCATCGTCATTGAACAACCTTGCAGTTCATCTCGTCAGTCGGTACGAGCAGCTCGGGGGGATGGAGGACCTCGATGAAGCTATTGTCCTCGATCGAGAGGCACTCGTCCTCCGCCCGCAAGGACACCCTGATCGGTCAACGTCTTTGAACAGCCTTGCAATTCATCTCTCCACTCGGTACGACCAGCTCGGGGGGAAGGAGCTCCTCGACGAGGCCATTGTCCTTGGTCGAGAAACACTCGACCACTGCTCGCAAGGACACCCTGAGCGGTCAATGTATTTGAACAGCCTTGCAGTTCATCTCTCTACTCGGTACGGCCAGCTTGGGGGAACGGAGGACCTCGAGGAGGCCATTGTCCTCAATCGAGAAGCACTCCACCTCCGCCCGCAAGGACACCCTAATCGGTCCATGGCTTTGAACAACCTTGCAGTTCATCTCTCCACTCGGTATGACCAGCTCGGGGGGATGGGGGACCTCGACGAGGCCATTGTCCTCAGTCGAGAAGCGCTCGACCTTCGCCCGCAAGGGCACCCTGATCGGTCCATGTCTTTGAGCAACCTTGCAAATCGTCTCTCCAGTCGGTACAAACAGCTCGGGCGGATGGAAGACCTCGACGAGGCTATTGTCCTTGATCGAGAAGCACTCGACCTTCGCCCGCAAGGACGCCCTGATCGGTCGGAGTCTTTGAACAACCTTGCAATTCATCTCTCCACCCGGTACAACCAGCTCGGGGGGATGGAGGATCTCGACGAGGCCATTGTCCTCGATCGAGAAGCACTCGACCTTCGCGCCCAAGGACACCCATATCGGTCGACGTCCTTGCAAAACTTTGCACGCCACCTCTGTAATCGGTTCACACGCCTGAGGCAGTTGAAGGATAAAGAGGAGGTGTTCAGTCTCTACACTCAACTCGCACATGTCTCTCAAATTGTGTCTGCCGCCGATCTTTCTGCCGCCAGAGCATGGATCGGTATGGCTCGACTTTTCCAGCATCCCACCATACTTCTCGCATATGAAACCTCTCTTCGATTACTCACTCAACATCTGGCCACTCTCCCATCACTACCTCAACATCTTGCCATCCTCAAGAACCTCACGTCGTCGCTCGCAGTGGATGCGTTCTCAACCTGTCTTCATGAACGTGCTCCTGCCCATGCGGTCGAGCTCCTTGAACAAGGCCGGGGTGTCTTTTGGACCCAGCTTACCCGCCTTCGTTCCCCGCTTGACGATCTTGTCGTGTCTGACCCGGCAGGAAAGACTCTGGCAAACGAATTCATGCGGCTCGCCTTTCTCATTCGGAATACCCTCAATTCCCCTGGTACAGATCAGCATGAACGCCTGTGCCATCTCAACGTCAAAATGGAGAGGGTTGTGACCAATGTTCGCGAGCTACCTGGTCTCTCTCGTTTCCTTCTTCCCGCTCTCTTTCCCAATCTCCAACGTGCGGCGAGTGGGGGACCGGTCATCATCGTCAACGCGAGCGAGTATAGCTGTGACGCACTCGTCGTCTTGCTCGATCGAAATCCCGTTCATATTCCACTGCAGATCACACAGGAAGGTGTTCGAGACCTATCGACGGAGCTCCATACCTTGACCGTACGCGCGAGAAGGGTTGACGTGGCGAGAGAGCTCGGAGCCTTCTTACGCAAACTTTGGGACCAGATCGTCTCGCCCATCGTCGATTTCCTCCAGACGATCCACCCATCTCAATCACGCATCTGGTGGTGTCCCACCGCCGAGTTCTCTATGCTGCCCTTGCACGCTGCTGGTCCCTATAGGAAGGGTCAACAGAACCTCCCTGATATCTACATTTCGTCATATACCCCACTCTGACTGCCCTCGTTCGTGCTAGACGGCGCGATCCGTCGAGTCCTGCAGCTCAACGAAAGCGTTTCATCGCCATCGGCCAAGCCAAAGCGGTTGGCGAGAGTGAACTGGTTTCGGTCGGCACAGAACTGGACAACATTGGTCAGTGCGTCGACGGCCTCGCCACATTCACGCGCATAGATGGAGAGGAATCTTGCACTTCTCGGGTCATTGAAGAGCTCGGCAAGAACAATTGGGTGCATCTTGCGTGTCATGGTCTCCCAAATCCAAAGAAGCCGTTCGAGTCCGCATTTGCTCTGCGCGATGGACACTTTACGATCCAACACATCATCGGGTGCGATTTGAAGAATCCAGAATTTGCGTATCTCTCTGCGTGTCATACGACCGTCGGAGATGAAGAGAGTCCGGACGAGGTGATTCATCTCGCGTCGGCGATGCAGTTTGCTGGATTCCGTTCTGTGATTGGGACGATGTGGGCGGTGGATGACGGTGAGACGAACAAGATCACGTCGACTTTCTATAGATATATGGTAGATGAGTTCGGGCGTCTTGATCATACCCGTGCAGCGTTCGCGCTGAACAAGACGATGAACTCTGTGCATGTACCATTTGATCAACGGATTCTTTATATTCATCTCGGTGCCTAGTTCTGGTATATCTTTGTGCTCTTTCGCTTTACATTGCTCGTACTCGCTGTGTGTAACACTATCAAATGTGGTATCCAACCTTTGGGAGGTCGAGCGAGGCCCAAGTGTGTAGGAAATGAGATCCTTACGCCTGCGGGCTGGGACATAGTCTGGTGACCACTGACAGTCCGTCTATGAGGTAGTAAACGTCGGACGAGTTAGTGCATGCACGCAGCCCGGAACTTCGCAATCCGTCCGAGTCATGTACTCGATGGTCCCAATCACACGTTTAGCGTTTAGAGACGAAAACGTAGTGCACCGCTGACTCGGGAAGGTCCCTCATCTGCTGCTTGGACTCCCGTCCACGGTTGTATGACGGACACGAGGGGGCCCACGTACGCAGGGCTGCCAGGGCGTTGTGCATCTAACACGAACTCGACGAGTCGGTGGACTGTGTGATTCGAAACGAGGGCCTCCGTTCGTGTTTAGGAAACGCTTCGGCAGTCCATCTTATTGTCTCCAACTTGAATCCTCGATGTCTGCTTGTGAATCTTGGTAGGTTGCTATCGACACCCTGGATCTGTTGACCAGTGTCCGTACCAACAGAAGCATGTACATGCTCGCTCATCCCTGCGGGGATATGTTACAACTTGAAGGGGAAACGCGTCCTTTCAAGGATATCGATATCGCACTTGTAATCGATTCGTATTCTTATGAATGCAACGAACGACAACGCGCGTCTCCATCCTGTCTCATCCACGTTCAGCGTGGCGTAACCAGGAGAAAAACAGCACGACGTAATGCATAGCATACTTCCTAACACACGAGGACCGACAACTACAACCAAACCCCAGGCCGACGAGTGAGAGGCACCTGGACTATTTTAGAGCTTGCCAAGGGCCGGCGCGTTGGGGTTCTGGCCGGCAGCCTTGGCACGTTTGCGGAACATCTGGGTAGACTTGTAGCCACGGATACCACTACCCCACTGACGACGCTGTTCCTCGCACTTGTCAGAACTGCGAGAAAAGAAAGCCGTTAGATTTACATGGGCTGCCAGTGCGTGGTGTAGGTCACAAGTTGGCTAAGGCAGCACTGATGAGGGTCGCGAGTTCGCGCTGGTCCTCGCTCTTGACGTCCTGAAGGGCCAACACAGCAGCGGTCTTGTGGACGACCGTGCCAAGACGAGCCTTGCCCTTGACGATCACATAAGGGATACCCATCTTGCAACAGAAAGCAGGGAGGGAGACGACGAGTTCGATGGGGTCGACTTCTCGCGACTGTCGATGTGCATGCAAGCGACGGAGAGAGGAGGGCTCTGAGGTACAAGAAGAGTGCGATGGCGTTCTGCAGAGGTCGATACGCCCCCCAAAAAAAGCGGGTGAATATGTCAGAGCACCATATTGGCGGGTAAGCAGCGGAGTAACTTACGGCGCCAGTCCCTAGGTCATGCAATGATGCTGACGCCAGCAGCATTCAATTGAGGACGGTGTCGTCCCAAGAACCGATACGACAGACTGGTCCGGTCCTGTAGACGTCATCAACGTAGGCGCTGACGCGAAGATCAGCCTTGCATCCGACGTCGAGAAAGCCCAACGCGACGAAGATAAAGGGATTCTTCCGGAAGTCGACTGTCGAACGAGATGTCCCTGTTGTGTTTGAGCTGCGGCTTGGTAACAGGACCAACCTAAAGGTCCATTGTGTTGACGGACGTACTAAAAATGTGCTCGTGATTCTCTGGATAGGCGATGCAGCAAGCCTGTGCGGCGTAGTGGCCCGTGTCTCCCCAAGTTTCTACATTGAGCGTGAACCCGTTCGCGTCAATGTCGCTGGCTCTCCGTTGAGACGCCAGTTGCGGTGCTTGTCGAGGTCGACGTAGTTGAAGAATACACCTCGGGAGGGGTGACAAACCGGCGCTCAAAGTCGACACGCACGGAAGACGGGTCGTTGGCTTTCCGCTTGTGTTGACCAATGAGAAAGTCCAGGTCGCTGGGTGCGAGGACGAAGATGCTGGCGACGCCGCTGTGGAGCTTGGTGCCAGCCCAGGCTGTGATGTGAGAGTCAATTCAGGTGTTGGTGAAGTACGGGAGCGTCAAGCTGACGCGGATGTTGGCGTTTTTGTCGACATCTAGCGCACGGAGGCCATGGGGGAGGCGGGGACGGGCGACGAGCCGACGAGGGAAACACACGGTAGCCCGGGTGTCGAATTCGCAGAGGAAAGGCATGACTTGGTCTGGCGATTGATCTTTGGCTCGAGCTTGGGGATCAGTGGCAGGAGGGAAGAGGATGGTATGATTCATTTACGGGGTAAATAAGATACATCAACGGCTGTACGGACGAAGCGCGGGAACGCGAGCGAGGA
>JBBPNN010000871.1:0-14670 GCA_038090935.1 Hortiboletus campestris | reverse complement strand
GGGATATCGAGACGCCTCGTTCGTCTGTAGTATATATTCTAGCACGCGGGTCAGTGCGGCTCGCATGCACCCGTGGGGTCTCACCAAAGTCCAGATCCCACTCTCCAAGTTCAAGTCCCGATCGACGCGCACCCACTTCCCCTTGATAGCGTCCTTTTCGGCGCTCGTATCGGGGGCACACATGTCGCCGACGAACCCAGGTGGCACCATGCACCTGGTGATCGCTATCTCGGATACTGAAAGTGATATGGTCAGGAGTGGGACATGAGATGGTTGCTGTGACGAAACGCACGTCCAGTGTCATGTGGCCAGAGAGGGACCCATGCATCCGTCGGGTAGCTTGAAGCGTCCTCTGCCGGAGTGGTCACGTTCCACCAGTCTGTGCCCGACGAGGGCGAGTCTTGGGGGGTGCCTGCAGGGTCTCCGGTGTGCTGGCCTGCGTCCACGGTGTCCCAGGACTGCCATCCGAGGCGTTGTGAGACACCAGGGCCGGGTGTGGGCTGGTAGAGGATGAAGACAAAGGTAAGGAGGGACGAGAAGGTGAGGATGGCTACCACTGGCACCAGCAGCGCCCTGAGAAGGCGGAAGAAGCGACCGCAAGACAAGGCCATGGCGGTCCGTGCAAGAGATGTGCTGGCACTATGCAAGTCTCACGTGACACCACGTGTCTGAATAAATTGCCCGCCCGCTGTTTTCCTCGACCACCATGCAGACCGTCGGACGCGTCCTGCGCCGGTTCTACGCCACCTCCGCGCTCCCTCCGCATGCAGCCCTCGCCCGCGACGCCTCCACCCCGCTCGCCGTCCGCGCGCGCCGTCTCAAGAAACCCGCCTCACTCCTCCCCCCGCCCGGCAGCCCGCTCACCCCCACCGAACACGCCACCTACACGCGCCAGCTCGCCAAGGGCAATCTCCGCCAAAAAGACGGCCACGTCCCCACCCCCGCCGAATGGCTCGACGCCCTCAACGCCCGCCGCTCCCGTCTCCGCGGCATCACTTCCAAACCCACCAGCACCGGCACGTCCGTCACCCGCGTCGTCGGCCAAAAGATCTACCTCCCCAACGTCATCTTTAAGATGGTCCGCAACCACACCCCCATGGGTAAACCCTACAACCCGTACGAGGCCACCTTTCGCATTCCCCCGTCGATCACCAAGACGGACGTGCGGTCGTATCTCTCGACCGTGTATGGCGTCAAGACGACCTACATTCGGACCGCCAACTATATCTCCCCCTTGCGTCGCACGCAGGTGGGTCTCAGACCCGTGGGCTCACACCGCACGTACAAGCGCGCCGTCGTCGGTCTCGTAGACCCGTTTTATTACCCACAGGACATGGAGGACATGGACAAACTGGAGCGCAAGAAGCGGGAAAAGTGGCTGGAGGAGCGGTTTGCGCTCAAGTTGGTCACTCGGATGAGGCGACACGAGTTGATTCGCTCGTCCCAAGCAGGGAGCAAGACGTGGCGCTTGACAGGTCATGTCCGGAGGGACAAGATTCTGCAGTCCATCGCAAGGAGGAGGGCGCTCGATGCATGCGATCTGGAGCAGGTGGAGGCAGAGTTGGCGGATAGGAGGGCAGCAGGACATCCCATCTTGCGCGACAAGGGTGGTCGCGCGAAACCCACTAAGCGACGGTCGCCGAACAAGGTGTTAACCGTCTGATGACTGCGTGTTCATATGGAACCTCTAGTTATGTTGACAATCCGATGCTAAAGCTACACTTTATCTTTCCTGCCCTATTCCGATCCATAGCTCCCGACACTCTCGATCCGATTTCCACCGGGTGATATCCCCCATAACGCCGCTCCGTGCTCCATCCCCGAATCTAATATCCGATACGTTGTTCTTCCTTTCCACGATGACTATGCTTTAATAGGGTGGACTCGTGATCAGGCGCGTTGGCCTGTTCGCTCGTATTCGAGCGACCTTCGAATCTCTGATAGATTCATTTGCCAGGGCGACGGTATCTCGCCCGCACTAGTAGGCGTTAATTCAGATCGGATGACACGGACGCGAGGGTTGGACTTACAACTCTGGCGATCGTTGGCGCATCGACGCGCGTCGCGGCTCGCCGGGCATCTTGATATGCCTCGGCGTACAAAAGATGTAGGATAGTTTGAACATGCAAGGCCAAGCCAGATCGTCGACGTCGTTAGATTCAGAATAGTGCGATGTGAAAGAGGAGATGATACAGATGCAACGAGAAGGCGTAAACGTCGGACTTGAATCGTCCGTCCTGTCGTCAAACCAAGGCCAATTTAAATGGCCAGCGCGTCGTAAGAGACTCTAAAGCGTGCGGGGGATGCGAATATGAATCCCAGTGGGCGCAGGTGGAGATGAAACGAACCCTGTCATACTTTAATGTACCTCTGCAAGTACGTCAACAGCAACCAAAAGCAGCCGAAACGAGTTACGACCGGGAGCGCGCAGGGCCGGCGTTCACAGCCTCAGTTCGACCGGGAAGCCCATCGAGAGCACTCGATCAGAGGTGGACAAAAGGAGACCGTCGGTAAAGTGTATGACTAAGCATGTGGAAGTTGTCGTTGTTTGACCGATTTGACCTGACAGTTCTCTTCGCCCGCTGATGGACCTGTGCAGAGCGGCCCAAGAAATGAACGTTTCAAATGCCGTCCTGATAGGGGGTTCGGTTTCCGTGATGCCTTTACGAAACGGCGCTCAAATCCACGACTCGAGTTCCCATCTAGTATGCTCTCTTTGCTCCTGTACGTCCCAGAACCGAGAGAAGCTCAAAGTGCGACTGAGACCGTACGACGAATGTTCTCTCGAGGCTAGTATTGATACGACAACTCCGAGGAGAGAGACCCGTCAAGGCCGTCGTTGGCTCGGGATCCGTGGAACGAGAATGGACGAGGAGGTGAGGTAGGCTCGCAATTACCTAAACGTCACTAGTGTTGTCAATGTATGCTTCTTGGATGCGCCAATGCGGAGAGTCATGATTATGCGTGACTGTGTCAGTTCGAAAGGTAGCAACCACAGGGGCGGCCAGCACGACCGCAAATATTATTCATCTACTGACTTTTACGCCCACCTCAGACAATGAGACTGTCTTGCTAATGAACCGAACATGCACACCAAGTACTTAAAATTATGGGGTAGGTGTGACCAGACAACGTAAGTAGTTTGATTCTTGAATCACTGGTAACCAAGCCCAATGAAATGTAACCTTCTTTCTCCTAGTGGCTGTGGACTCGGTGAGATTCATGCGAGTGGGCACCCATGACGCGATCTTGGTTCTACTTTGTGGCAGCACTTGTCAATCACGGCCTGATCATGCTTGGACGTCTACTTGGTTGGGTGGTTGTCCACGACAACAAGACGATGATTTCATGTGGGTTTCTTCATGGTTGGAAGTGTGATGTTGACACGCGTGGTACAGACGATCGGTTTCGTCTTGCTGTACCACAAGATACGGCCACTTGGTTCCGGGATGCTGACCCTGGCCGGTGAGATCCGTGCCATCCCGACACCCTCCATGTTCACGAGCTCCTCGAAACGGTCGATGACGGACTTGTCGGCCACAGAGAGCTTTTCCTCGCGTATGGTACCATCGGAAGAGTTGAGCCGGACAGACTCAGTCACGGGGCGAGGTCACTTGCTGCGAGGGGCGCCCAAGGAAGGACGCCGATCCTGTCGACTTCACGTGGCGCCATAGCCATCGCTCCAGTGAACCGGTGCGCACACTCGCATCGTGACCTGATCCGTTTGCGTCTCCAGCACCTCTTATATTGGATCATGACACACATGGATATGCCAAGTCTCGCTTGGATAACGATACCGAGAGCCAAAGAGGAAGGCGGCAACCGTATGAACTTGGTGACTCCGAGATGGCTTGACGCCACATGGGGGATGGTCACGGTCAAGGGACTCGGAGTAGTTCGATCGAGGCGCCACCGCGGACGAGAGGTTACGATCAGCGCCATACAACACGTAGACCTGATCTCGATCGGGGTGGCTTCCGTCACTGTGAGTTGATGAGAAGCGACAACCAGCGCGCCAAACATCCGAGCAGATCAGGACGGAAGAATAGGAAGGTGGCTTACCTACGGGGTAACGGGAGCTGTTCAGAAGCCGAAGCGTCCACTCGTAGAGCAGCTGAATTGGCACTGAATCGAAGGGTTACGTCCAGCAACGCGATGCGGTCGGGCCTCTTTGTGGCAGGCGGAGTAGTAGTGGCGTACGACATGTTTCTCCTCCGTCGACTGGTCTCACGTAAATAAAGTCTTTTTCGATGCAGGAAAGTATAACTGACGCGACCTATCTTGATGATATCCGTATACTGAACGGCCTCTATCCAGCTTCCAAGGTGCTATAAAATTCGTCGCATAACCTTTCCCGTGCCTGCCGAACTGGAACGTTTGGAAAAGTGGATTCCTTTACTGTCAGTCGCGTACTGCCGGCATGCAAAGAAGAATACCTTGTACCTTTTCACGAGGCAACGGACCAGTGGACAAACACCATGGTAAACCTAAGAGCGTATGTTGTAAGTGATACTGACTCGAAGGTGCCGTTTGGGAAGGGTAGGCTGCAGCCTAGACTTACCGTAATGATCCTTGTTAGGGAGGATAGTTGGCGAGTTACACTGCAAAAGCTGCTTGAACCTTCTTTGCCAGTGAGTTTCCCGCGTGGAATTGTCATGTCTTTACTTTGGCGTCTCTAACTTCGCAATGTCGATTCACCGACTCCACAACAAGGCTGAGTTGACTCTGCGAGGTTTACGGTGGTCAGATACGATTTCCTTGGACGCGGTCTCAGCCCAGGCTCCTTGTTGATCTGGACCCATCATTGGACGGGAAACACTTTCTCCTAAGTTTGTGTACGCTGGCGGACAGTCGGCTGGTGTCCCAGGTAATTCCTCCATCACTGGTACTGCCGATCGCCCTTTGTTAATCGTCGGTTATTGGTGCAGTGATCACCGTTTTACCTGGGACCCAGTGGGTTGAGGCGTACCAGTTTGCGTCCGACAATGGTCTCATGGTTGGGTATCGGTGCCAAGTTCCAACAGTTCTGTCACTGGCGCTGGTGGTGGTTGGCCAATGGGTGCTGGTCACAACATCTCGACCCACCGTCGACTTGGGTATGCGTTTCTCTTTTACTCGGTTTATGACAAGCTGCTGATGTTAACATCTCAATTTAGGCGCAGACAACGTCATCGAACCATCGGTCGTCCTCCCCAATGTTACCCTCGTTTCTGCCAAAGTTTACCAGAACACTGAGTTGTTCTGGGCAATCCATGGAGGTGGAGGTCCCTCATTTGGTATCGCCACTGGCACGTCGTCAAGGTCTACGCTCAATCTACTTTGTATGTGGTTATGGGCTCGGCTGCGTTCCTGTTACTTTCTTCCTGAGTACATGCATAATGGAGGTGATCGGAGAACTTTTCTAGCTGACGTGCCCCCCTAGTCTCGTGGCGTCGAAATCGTCGAATGGGTCGAGCTCGAGTGGGGCACAGAGGACGCTCGCGTATACTGGTAGGATGATGGCGTTGCATGGCAGTGGAACTTGCTTTTTTATTGTTCGTGTCATGATCACAACAGGACAGCGACATTACTCAAACTAACTAATACCGAACGTTCTTTAAAGTTGAAATATATCGTCTGCGGCATGCCTAGGTATATGATCGGTCTCTCATTGACCTACACAGCAAGATCGAAAATCTCAATCACCCTAGTATGCGCTCTCACGCACATGGTAGATTGGAAGCATTGGAAGCATATCCGGCCAGAATAGGGATCATAGTCCAAAAGCATACGATGGGGCGTAATCGGAAACTGTAGGATGCAAGGGTATTCAACAACCTTGGCCACATGCTCCCCGTCGTCATTGTCGCCACGTTTGGCGTGCAGGTCATATTCGAGCGCTGAGACGATGTACTTCTGACACGGGCTTTGCTCGAATATGTTAAACGTTTCGAACAAGTAAAACGCCCGGCCCGTGCCGTCGAAAGAGGAACGAAGGGACGACTTTAGGGGGTGCTGGCCGAGGGAGCCGAGCGGTTGGAACGTGATGGTGCCCACCTTGTCGTGGGATGTGGGTGTGCTGAGGCGGAGGACGCCGTGTTTCGAAATGCCACTCCAAGGATAGGAGGGCTCGTGTACATGTGCTCGGATGGCGATGAGGACATCTTGCGTAGATGAGTCGATGACAGCGTCATGTAGGAGGACGGCATCGCCTAGGGAGATGCTGGGGATGATATCACTGTGGGAGGGGATGAGAGTAGTCAGGGTAGGGGCGGAACAGTGGTAGGTGTGTGGAGGGGGGAGCGCAAACGCCTGGAGGAACGTGCTCCATCCAACGGCGGCACCCGTGTAGAATGATCTGGCTAGGAGCAGGTGAGTCGATGTCGAGATGCTTGTGGGCAAGGCGATCCTCCCCATGTCATCCAGTTCTGGGATCTATGTCGCAGATGTTAAACTTGAATTGATGTCATGGAGTGCGTGAACAAGGAGAGCGCACCTCTGCCGCCTCCCATGCTGCATTGGTGAAGGAAGGACACAATCCTAAGAACTGCGTGCGTGTGTGCACGTCCAAGGCGGCGATACACCATTCAGCTTCGAAATCATAACCTGTTACACCTTGAACAACAATCACACGGGGACCAAGGTGGACGGTGGGATTGTTGAACTCGCTCTGTTCGAACTGGTGAAGAAGATCCAGAGTTACTTCAGATTTCTCCCCCACATTCAACAAATAGATTGAACTAGTAGCAGTGTCAGTGTGGTCTCTGGAATATGTCAAGCATTGGTGCCCACATTTGTACCGCCGTCTCCATTATCCCCATTGTCTCGCTCAGCACCACACATGCAAACAGATGACCCTCGATATTGATTGCAGAGACGCAATGAAATGACCTCAGGGTTCCACCCGTTGATCGGTGAATGATATTCCCATCCGATTTGCTATCGAACTCGAGGTTCAAGTCATAACAATGGATTTCCGTGCTAAAAGCGATGAGCAGGAACCGCCCAAAGACCAAACTCGCACCAACGTCCGCGTCTGTATACTGAATCTCTCCAAGCTTGACTGTGGGTCTTTCACCACCAAGCCGGAGATTCCGATCAACACGAAAACTGGAGACGAGCACATTTTCGAGGTCGTGTGCAGATTGTGAGGGGATTGGACCAGGGGGGTGAATGAACTTGGCTTTGCGATATGTGTTGCTCCATACCTCCCGGCAGTGGCTGACTCCATTCAGGTATCGAGAGACCTGTGGAGTAGTTCTACCTCGGCACAAAGCATGTCAAATTGTCACATACCCTGCGTATCCGCAAGATGTCTGGGATATCAAGGTAGCAAAATATGCGGTACATAAGTTCAACCGGAAGTTGGATGAGAGAGAGCAGTGTGGAATGAGACATGTTGTTCCACCTCACACGAGTATACGATGGTGTTCGCCCCAAGCGAGTGTCGCCTCGGCATCGGGCATTTCCGTGACCACACCGTGCATACCCCTTGAGACGTTCACACGTGACTAGCGCTCAACGAGTAGCTTTATGGCAGAATCGCCACATTGCGACAGACATGGTTGATGATAGAGGGCCGACGCCACGCCTGCTGAATGACCCGGGACTGGCGCGATCTAACTTTGTGAGTTGCACCTCATCGTAGATGTTGATCTCGTTCCGAGCTCCCTGATTACGGTAGGTAATCGATAGTGCGCAGTGCGCAGCACAAGTGTCGGTGTGGTTTGTCCATTGCACGCCATGACCACCGGAAATACGAGGCGGCGATGAACCCACTGGGAAAGTTACCTGCTCTTGCTGGAAACAGCGCGTTTGAGGGTTATGGTCGCCCTCTGAATTCGATCCCGGTTGAACTTCAAGTGACACGCAGCTTCTTCGTGCCCCTCGAGCTCTGATAAACGCGCAACTTGAAGGATCGAACTAACTCTGAGCATTGCAGACCTGTTCACGGCGATCGTTGAAGGTCGATGCTGTCACGGGTCCATGAAAGGGGCAATGTCTCGGACAATCCTACAACAGGCACCCAAACCGGCCAAATTTTCAGGGACTGCAGACTCGGACGTGACTGCGCATTTCAACGTTCCCCGTATGCGGTCAGTATTCGGTCTCACATAGTATTTCGATTCATCTTACTTCTTTGAATGTATAAGAGGGCGAATGGTGCACTCTGAAGACCATACCCCGACGCTCCCCTCTAACTTTACTCTTTCCTTTGTATCACCAATTGGTCCTCACTGATCATTATGTCCATTACCCCGTCGCTTCTCGCATTCATATCCATTGGCGTCGTCGCTGCCGGGGACCTCCCAGAAATTGCTGTCCGTGACGCCACGGTCGCTGGTCAAGGTGGTCTTACCTTGGGATTGTCCGGGTCTTCAGACCTCCCCAACCCGACTAGCTTGCCCCTTCCTTCGGGCCTCGTTGTCGATGTCGCAGACCATCTTAAACGCACTGGAAAGCTTCCCATGCCTCTCGTAGGGACGACTTGACTAATGCTCCTCCAGGCTTCCCTTCCGGTGGTTCTAACCACCCCACATCGACTGGTAACCCTGTCGTCCTCGACCCTCTCACAAGACGCACGTGCTCAATTCGACGACCGTTCATTCAATCGATCGCCTTCCGCACAGGACCAGCCCGACGGACACTCATATTGATTCGCACCACCACCATGGCTTCCCTTCCGATTGTCCTGACCCCTGAAGCTGCTTAGGGGCAATCAGAATTCGTACAGGTGTGTTCCGTCAAGACCTTTGACTCGTCAAGGTGATTTTTTGCTCGCTCGACATTTCTCTTCACCGTTGCTTGCCTCCTCGATACTCCCCTCCTCATCTGTCTTCTTGCAGTTCAGACGGGACTTGTACTTGTCCTGAGAGTAAAAATCTGCTATCGTGTTAGCAAATCAAGTGTTGTTCTCGTCCAATGTTGTGTTCACACGCGTTACTTGTTGTGGGGGAACACCAAAGTTTCCATGCTGGAGAAAGAAACTTACCAACGACATAAAGAACTGGCGTACGCCAAACATGATCAAGCGGACATGTTTTGTGGGATCTTTTGAGCTCATTATCGATGTTGATTGTGGGTCTCCGAACCATTCAGCATTCCCTGAGGAACAGACATTTACAAGCAGTCATATGACATACGGAGGTGCGTCTCTACTCCGTTTTATTTGCCAGTCGGTCTAGCAGCACCTTGAGCTCCTCCGCCTCCTTTATGAGTTTCCCTATCGTCGCCTCTCCTGGCTCGAGTACCCAGTTCGGCTCCAAAGGCTCCGGCTCCTTCCAGCTCAACGTCTGCACCGCCTCATCAACTAACCCTCTCCATGTCTTGCCCTCCGCTCTCAGTAGCGAAACGAGCTCATCCTTGATACGCCGACACGTACCCACGCCATCATACCCAAAGCCGGTGTATACCTGTACCAAAGACGCCCCTGCGCGCGCGTACTCGAGCGCGTCCGCACCAGACGAGATACCGCCACATCCGATGAGCGGAATGGTCGAAGGCAGATGTGCACGGAGCGTTTTCAGCGCCTGCAGCGAATAGGGCATCAACGGCTTCCCCGAGAGGCCGCCTACCTCTGACTTGTTGGCTGCGATCCACAAATGTGATCAAAGACGGTGCGAGTGACAAACGAGACGTGCTCACGGTCACTCAAGGAGGATGGCCGGGTGATGGTGGTGTTGCTGACAATAACACCATCGATCGCGCTGTTCCGGATGACTTCCGCCATTTCGATGATTTGGCTCTCTTGAAGGTCTGGCGCGATCTTGAGTATCAAACGTGGTCGACGGGACGTTATTGGGGAGAGCTCGAGCTCGTCACGGGCCTTCGTCACGTCCGCGAGCAAACCTTCTAACAACTCCCGATTTTGGAGCCCCCTGTCATAAATTTTTTTGACATCAGCGAACCAAGGCGGAAGTGAGAACTCTACTGTACACACCGGAGTCCCGGCGTATTCGGGCTCGACACATTCACCACCAACACATCGGCATAAGGTCCAAAAGTCTTCACGCCGGTGACAAAGTCATCCGAAGACTCTACAGCGGACGTCTTGTTTTTCCCGAGGTTTATAGCCAGAACAGATCCAGGGCGTAGAGCAGCAGTCGTATCTGCATTGGCGTCGCGGAATGCGGGTATACGGGCGCGTAGGCGTGGTATCACTGCGGTAGCTCCTTGCGAAGGGAACCCATAACGATTGATGAGCGCAGAATCAGAAACCAGGTGGAAGACACGTGGTTTAGGATTGCCTGGCTGCCAGTGCAGTTGAGTCATTGCAAAACGGAACAGCCAGGCCGTCAGCGAATCGGGATCCATACCTGAGGTTTTGGTGTCACACTCCCGATTTCAACCCAGCTGAAACCAAGGTTAAATAGACCTGGTCACGAGGGTTGTCAGCCTGGCCAGAACGAGAGACAAGGATCCGCGTACCGTCTATCGCTTCCCCATCCTTGTCAAAGCCAGCCGCTAGACCGACTGGATTAGATATCTCTTGACCAAACACCTGTAGCAACAAGTCAATCCTCCTAGATTTTTGGTCGTTCTGAGAGATGTTCCACCTGTGACCGTAGTGATTCGTCGTCCTTGACGGGGTCGCGAGGTGCCAAACCGCTTCGGAGCACTTTGACCGCCAATTTGTGGCCTGTTTCGGCATCGAACGCGTACCGCAGCACTGGCGTGAACACATATCGATGTATCGCCGAGCGTGCGTCCAAATAGTACGTGGTGAACAGGCCAGCAGATAAAGCGAACACGACCGCGTATCCGGCAGTTCGGAAGGACGAGGACGAGTTCTGGGAGCCAAATGGCCTGCGTTGGGCTGCCGGGGAGTGTGGAAAAGGTATTCTGTGCCTCAGAGCATGTTGAATTCCAGGACTTCTGAGTGACCGTCCTGCCATGCTCCAGGTATTGAGCCAAGAAATGTTCAGCCTTGTTTGCGCTTGTTGGGTTGACAGGGTATCATCGGATCAGAGCAGCTCGTTATATTTCAACCATACCCAACTTTCCAGGTCTGACGCTCATACGTCGATTCCCCCTTCCTCACCAGTATACCGTCGCATATTCTTGTTGGCGGTGTGGAGGTGTAGTTTGCTGTGTTCCTCGGATTCAAGTTAACAGAGCGAGCTTTGATGCCTTCCAGGACGCACCTGTTCCCTATTCTCCCTCATTCTTACCACTGGTTGATGATACCGTCCGTCAGATATGACACTTGAAGCTGTCCCCGTTGACCCACCCCGAGTTGCTTGAACAGCAATCGAGCAAGGTCGACCCACTTGCGGACGGTTCCAAGGCGACTCGGATTTGGTCGCTTGACAATTGTCGCCAAATTTTGGAATCCTCGCGATGTATTCCCGGCGGCGTCGCAAGAGACGAAAAGGCTCAAGTGACATCGAGCCGATGGCCTGTCGCACCCTTGTTTATTTAAGCTCGATGCAACCACATACATCCGTGATGTGATTCCACAGCGTGTCACCCTCATTGGAGCATCGCAGGTTCTGTACTCAGACGAGGGAGGTTGTGGAAGTGTTGGCACGGTGCATTCCGTGATGCACGACGAATCCGATAGAGTCCTGAACACCGCTTCAATAATCCAAGAGGAGTATAAAAGACGCGTGAAGTTTGTTCAACTTCGTTGGCCCCTCCGAAATAGTATCTCGCTTTACGCCTTGGCTCTAGCCGTTGCTCGAGCAACTGCAACCAAGCGTTCCAGCCCTCTGGGTATTGATGTCTCTGACTATCAACCCGACGTCGATGGGACCACGTCGTAGTCGATGACATCCGGTTCAGATACATGAAGGCTATTGAGGGGAATGTTTGGTTTTTTATTGCCTCTCGTCTCTGTGTGGTTTACATCGCTGTTTTCAGCCTATGACTCGGGCGCCATCATTTAATCTTCAGTACATTGGTGGTACGGACACTGGCTTCATTTGCGGGGCCTACCGCTTTGGAGGGTGGGTCTCCTCGGAGCACAGGTTATCGACCAAGAAGTCATGTTTGGGATCGATAGAACTGGTACATAGGCCAAGTGCCTTACCAAGCTACTGCAGGTAGAATTTACCCAAAAGTCTCTGAAACTACCTGGCTCTGTAACCTTCCCCCATCTACTATATGGGGTGAAGCCTCCGGCGGTCGATAGTTTGTTCTGTTGTTTCATCGCGGGTCGACAAGTCGCGTGAACGTACATATGTGTCCGATCACGGAGATGCCCGATGTGAGGGCGAACAAGCACCGCCCGTATCCTTGTGTGAGGTGGAACAGCTCAAGTTGTGCCATGTCTCCTTCCACACTGCTCTCTCTCAACCAAATTCCGGTTGAACTTCTGTACCGCATATTTTGCTACCTTGATATCCCAGACATCTTGCGGATACGCAGGGTATGTGACAATTTGACATGCTTTGTGCCTAGGTAGAACTACTCCACAGGTCTCTCAATACCTGAACGGAGTCAGCTGCTGCCGGGAGGTATGGAGCGACGCGTATCGCAAAGCCGAGTTTGTTCGCCGCCCTGGTCCATTCCTTTCACAATCTGCACATGATCTCGAAAATGCGCTTGTCTCCAGTTTTCGCTTCGATCGGAACCTCCGGTTCAGCGGTGAGAGACCAACAGTCAAGCTGAGAGAGATTCGGTATACGGGCGCGGATCTGGGTGTCAGTTTAGTTTTTGGGCGGTACCTGCTCATCGCTTTCAGCCAGGAAGTTCGTTGTTATGATTTGAACCTTGACGCATTCAATAGCAACTCGGGTGGGAATACCATTCACCGGTCAACTGGTGGAACCCTGAAGTCATTTCATTGCGCCTCTGTCATTGATATGGAGGGTTGTCCGTTTGCATGCGTGGTTTTGAGTGAGGAAACGCAGACAGCGATGCAAATGTAGGCTTTGTAGTTTGACATGTTTCAGAGCCCACACTAACATCGCTACTAGTTCGATCTATTCGTTGAACGTGCAATCTGAAGTGACTCGGATGGATCTTCTTCACCAGTTTGAACGGAGCGCGTTCGCCTTTCCTGCCGTCAGCCTTGGTCCCCGTGTGATCGTTGTTATGGGTCGTGATGTGGAAGCTTGGGATATCGTCGTCTTGGATGTGCACACACGCACGCAGTTCCTATTTCCTTCCTTTACCAATGCCTTTTCGCAGGCAGTAGAGGTGGGCCCTCCTTCACGCACTCCGTTCCACTCCATTGACCTTCAACATCTGCGACATAGACGGCGGAACAGGATGTCATCGATGGGGTCTCCTTGCCAACGAGCATCTCGACGTCGACACATCTGCTCCTAGCCAAGTCGTTCCGCACCAAAGCCGCCGGTTGGAGCTCGTTCTTCCAGGCGTTTGCACTTCCCCCTCCACACACCCACCACCGTCCCGCCCCTACCTCGATCCCTCTCAGCCTCTCCCACAGCGATATCCTCCCCTGCATGCTCGTAGGCCATACTGATACCGTCCTCCTACATGACGCCGTTATCGACCCGTCCACGCAAGACGTCCTCATCGTCATCCGAGTAGTAACATTCGAGCGTTCCCCAGTCCCTACTTGGAGTGCCGTTTCAAAATACGGCATCCTCCGCCTCAGCACCCCTCCCACATCCCATGGCAAGGTGGGCACCATCGCGTTCCAACCGCTCGGTTCCCTCGGCCGGCCCTGCAAAACCCCGTTCCATGCGCCCTCTTTCGACGGCACCGGCCGGACGATTTACATGCAAGTGCGAGTTTCGTGTCACATCGCCTCAGCGCTCGAGTACTATGACCTGGGTGCTAAATGTCGTGGCAATGACGACGGGGGGCGTGTGGCCAAGGTCGTCGAATACCCTTGCATCTTACGGCTTCCGACCTCACCCCGACGTACGCTTTTGGACTATGATCCCTATTCAGGCCGGATATGCTTCCGATATACCATGACCATGCCAGAGTCTCGCGTAATTGAGATTTTCGATCTTGGTGCATAGGTCAATCAGTGGCCGATTTACTTGCAAGCCATACCGTAGACGAGATATCTCAACTTAAAAGAACGTTCAGTATTACATAGTTGGTTCGGGTATAGCATTCATGTCGCAGTTCTGTTTGTGATCATGACACGAACAACAATAAAGCAAGTACCACTGCTACTACCCTACAACTGTTCGCGAGCGTCCTCTGTGCCCCTCTCAAACTCGACCCATTCGACGATTTCGACGACCCGACACTAGAGCGGCGCGTCAGCAAAAGAAAAAGAAAAAGTTCTCCGATCGCCATCCATCATGCATGTGTACTCACGAAGTCTGCAGCAGGAACGCAGCCGAGCCCGTACTGGGGAGCGTAAATCCAGACGACGTCATCTCACTCCCGCTCGAGAACACGGACGTCGCGCCGTCGCCGTTGACGCTCACGTCACCCCACTTGACGGATTGGGAGACGTAATACATGTTGGTGGCCATGACGAGCGTTCCGTTCGTCGCATTCCATACGGCGACGTCGACGCCGCCGACCATGTAATTTATCCGGATGGCTGTCGCGTCGAAGAGGAAGGGTGTGATCTTGGGGAGGGCGAGCGCAAAAGCGGACGCGTTGCCTTTGATGTCTGCCGGCGTGGGGTCTATCCAGGAGACCGCACCGAGGGAGCCGTGGTTGATACCCAGGAGGGCCATCACGACCCATTCTTGGCCAGTAGGTGACCTCAGCCAGTAGGTACTAGGAAAGTGCGGTTGAAGTCCCGGTCAG
>JBBPNN010000870.1:0-14671 GCA_038090935.1 Hortiboletus campestris | reverse complement strand
CCAGCTCATCTTGGCGTTCTTCATTTCTTCTTCGAGTGTTTCCTCGATCTGGGTATACTCTGCCTTGACGAATTCCGAGTTTTCATCTCCTTCTGCATGATACTTCACAAGAATGGCGTACGCTTCGTCCTTCCTTCCTTTTGAAATGAGCCAACGAGGAGACTCTGGGAGGAACCAGATGAAGGAGACTTGAAGTAGACTAGGTACTGACTGGAGGAAAGATGGAATCCTCCACCCCCAATTGTTGGGCATTGCAAACGTCCCGAGAATCACTCCGGCGGCAGTTAGAGAACCTAGGAGGGAATCAATTTAATTCCTTCCTATAATTGATCACGGCTTCGACTTGCCGATCGAGAAACAGCAGTCGAAAAGTGCACCCATGATTGCTCGCTCCTTGTGATGTGATAGTTCTATACAAAGCTTCAAGATCAACAAACACCAAGTCAAAGGAACCAAAACGCACCTCCAATTAGAGAAGAGGCGGCTACGATGGAGAAGACAATCCCCGAGCCCAGGACAAAACGAGCAATGATAAACATCGTAACTAAAATTTAAGATGAAAAATGTTATGAAAAATGAAGACCACCAGCCGCTTACGATTCAATGCAGCTCCTTGTAGAACACCCCCGATTATCGTCATTATGCTCCCAACAAGTATCGAACATCGTCTCCCGAACTTATCGACTACAAAGGGGACAACTGGAAGGGCAACGATGGCACCCAGGGGATACATAGCAGAAACGAGGCCCAGCAAAGCGGAACGAGGATGGTGATAATCTGTAATCCAAGCTAATCGTTTACGAAATAGGGTGGGGGACTGCCTCACATTCAACCCATGAGGGCACAGCCTGCAACCCATTTAACATGGACGAATCAAAGCTTCTGGGTATCAACAGTGCGCCATCAAAAATGTACCGAGAGACACTTGCCCGCTCGTCATCTCCACTCCTAAACAGGTCGGAAACATCAAGAGGTACAAAAGTCGGAGGTTGGGTTTCCTATACCACGGGACGTTATCTTGCTGAGCAAGCTGAGAGACAATTGCGTTGTTACTCTCCCGTTGGGAATAACCTCCATGTACGGACGCTCGCGAGGCCATTGAAATGACGATAAAAGGACCGTAGGTCTCGCATTTGTTATACGCCGATTATGTACTACAAACTCCGCCCGAGTTTGTGAGACTTCGAGGACGTGGGGATGCTGGAACGTGAGATACACCTGGTTTAGGTTAGAAGACGTCAACAGTGGGCGAAATCAGTGCTGGCCTGGGAACTCGGGAGCAAACCACGTTATCTTGGGCTGCCAGTGGCACGATTGATAACGCAAGCGCCTGCGGACGAACCAGGTTCGCCCCTTGGTTCGAAACGCGCGCGAAAACCATTTGTCTGGTAGGAAGATAGTCTGGGTGAGTCGACAGAAGTGAATGAACAGGCTCCCTGAGGCTCGTGTCATCGTATGGTAAGTTTGGCCCGGGATACGGCCCACTGTGACCGTGAGCTGAAGATACTAAATGTAGTCACATTGTTCAAGTTGCAGTCGACTCTCACTATAACCCATACGGAAGAGCAAGGATGTATGCAAAATGGAACCCGGGTTATCAAAACAATGTATGAGTTATGAAGGAGTAACGGATTATATTAAGACAGTTGACGGCATTGTCTTCCAATCTCATCGATAACAAAGGGGGCAAAGGACAGCCACAAAACCCAGAGAGTGCACACCAATCATAAGATATATCGATCCAATTGAGGCAGAACGAGGATAATTGTATTGTCATTGGAGTCAAATCTTTCTGACTCATCAACTCATTGGCCACCTCACATACAAGCCATCAGGGCACAACTTGCAGGTCATTCAAGTTTACCATGGAACGTGCATTATAATGTCTCCATTTCGAAACAGGTATGGGGTTTGCTATACGACCTGCCTTGCCGTGCAAAGCAAGAGGCGATCGCGTCGTTTGCTGTGTGGTTGAGTATGCCTTCCCTGCCTGCTGCAGAGGACCTTGGGGAGAGGTGGCCCCCGCCTAACGGTGCGGAGGTGGCGGTAGTGACTCGCCGGATGATCAAACTAGGCCGCGCTACGACATGCCACGACTAGTTGAGGAAACCCAGGACTCCAGATAGCGATATCGCGAACCAGTTGGCCATCTGTCACATCTCGGTCTCGATGGGGTAAGCACTTCACGAACCACAATGATTATCTGTGGCGGTAGAGTGGAAAGCCAGAGGCTGCTTGAGTCGGATGTGATGATAAACGATCCCCAGTTGGTCCACGTAATCACGAGCGCCAGTTCAGACCCACTAGCACGCCAGCTTCCGACACGCGAAATACTTGAGGGTTCTGATTGGCCAGAGCCTGAGCTAGGCTAGATCTTGTGTCACAGTGCAAGTCGTGTCGTGTGTTCGTGGAGTACATCAAAATCAAGGTTGGGGTTGTGGACAGGGGTGTGTGGCTGTGACAGAAGCGAGACGCGGTTGGAACTTGGCAAGTTCGATTACAAATTCAAGTTACACTGCTGCATGCATGTTCAACTACTTCGCGCTGGCTCGAACTCAAGCGGTGTAAGGGGTCTATTCGGACGCAAAGGTTTGAGTCTATTTTCGATGTCAATATACCGGACCAATTAATTCATTGCCGGCCGATGCAGGTTTTTCTATTCTAGCTGTCGAGAGCTCCGCAGATAATATAGATACTTGTGCGGCGGTCGTGACATCGTCGCGACAGATCCTGTCTAACATGATCATCAAGCAGCATCACTTGTAAGTCTATGTGGTAGTGTGAAGCTTCGTCATCGCCTCACGTTTGCATAGTCATGAAGATTTTGGTGGTATTCACCCCACGGTTGCGATTGAGGGGCACCAGCAACATGGCGAGCATACGGTAATGCGTGAAGCGTCCGAGTTCGTTGAGGGGGGGCTCATTGGTGTAGCTCATTGGTACTCAAAGAGTACTCAGAGAATCAGGCATGTCGATGCATCACATTGACAGAATTGCTTTTACCAGAGGACCTGGTGGGCATGGGCCATTGAAGCACGCGCTATAACGGCTCAGACAGGCAAATAGGTATTGGCGGTTGTCTCAGCATCGGATCCAACGCTGCCAAGACGTTTGCTGCCGCACTTGATAAACCCCTCGTCGGGGTGCATCATACAGTGAGGTCTCATTGATTCCTATGTCGGAATGCATCCTCTCAATTCCCCCGCACATTCCTCAGCAAGCGCGCGCACTAACGCCACTCCTCACGTTGCCTCTAGAAGAGTGCCTTCGGTTTCGGTTTCTGACATTGTTGATATCTGGAGGTCACACCCTACTCGTGCTCGCAACAACTCATTCGTCCTTCCGTATCCTTGCCAATACCGTCGACGAAGGCGTCAGGCGCACGTATGACAAGGTGGCTCGCATGCTGAACATGTCGTGGGGCGCGCGGGGTCCAGCTGCCGCACTGGAAGAGTTTTGTCGCCAAGAGGGCGATGATCCGAGCGTCCCAGTGATACGCCCGTTTTCGGTTCCCATTCCCGGACAACTTGCATTCTCGTTTAGCGGTCTTCATTCCGCGGTAGAACGGCGTATATTTAGGTCCGAGGCGCCACTCACCGAAGTGCGTCGGCTCGTGCTCGGACGAGCGTTCCAGGATGGGGCGGTGCAACAGCTCTCCGATAAACTTGTTCGTTGCCATTCTATGCTGCGGGAAGAGGGGATCAATGTACGACATGTCGTTGTTACCGGTGGTGTGGTGAGCAACTTGTATTTGAGGGCAAGGTTTGCATGTTGGTTCTTTCGTGGAACATATGTAATGGTAAACTCGTAGGCTTAGGGGCGCGCTGAACGACTACAGTCCTGAGTTCAGAATATCGGTCATTTAATATTTATCCCCCAGTCAAACTTTGCACAGGTATGCTGCTCTTTGCATTCGCTCGCCGTAGAGGCTAACGTCCACTTCAGACAATGCCGCAATGAGTGGCTGGGCTTATATGTACAGATTCCTTGCTGGAGACTATGGCGACTACTCGGTGGAACTCCGTTGTAAATGGAGTATCGAGGCTCTTCCGGATGGTCTCAGTCGCATTCTGAACCAATTTTAGTTACCATCTAATCAAGATCCCCACTTAGTATCGGCCAGACTGCAAGACGGATGCGGCCCGTAATGCAGATTTGCCTCTACCGCGGTGAACCCCAGATCACCTAACAAGCACCAACGTCGTTGGTGTGAACTGTATCCGTCGTCTAACTAAGGGCGAGGACACTTGTGGAGTATCCCAAATCACCCAACCGTATCCGTGTACATCGTGCGTTCCACTTCATATCATCATCTTTTCGACAGAGAAAGCTCAGTTCCCCTCTCCTGCTGCCGCTTGGTCTCGTCTTTAGTTGTGCAATGAGTCTATCGTGGACCCTTTAACGACCACTGGTAAAATCCCTGACAACGAGTGAGGTTTATCTACTCCAGATAGTGTACGAGTATCACTAATACTCACCTCCTGTAGGAAGGATCCAAAGGCAGTGGTTACATACCCGCAAGAATCCCCTAATGAAACCTGCATGCGTCGTGATAGATATAACTAACAGAACCATGAGTTCACATTGCAGAGGGGAACCATCGCAAGGAAACCAGCCTACATTGTTCGCGATCATTTTGAAATATAGCATCTAATACATTGGTCACGCGACGATCAATCTCTACATGCGTTTCGCGATAATCCGGTTTCCAAAGGAGATCGACTTCGGGAAACCCATCCTCGAATATATATTCTGGGAACGCGTCGTGTATCTCTGAGCGCGTGCGCTGCTTGTCGCAGGTATGGATGCCGTGCTGTTCACGTATGTTCTACAGCGACGGGTAAGCGCGAACGAGTCATGACGTTCGTACATGGGATAAACAAGTTCACTTCAACAATGGTTGTCTCGAGACCGGAGACGATGGTATCGGCGAACGTAATCTGGTTGGTCCGTATAGCGCGCGTCAAGGGGCTGGTATAAAGTCTTTCTGGAACAGGGACGCCGAAGCGTCGTTCCATTTCCCACGCAGAACGGGCATCTTGAGCCTGCCTTTCACCCAAGGGCGTGAGCTGTGGATCGGCTGCGAGATGACACGTCGATGAGACAAGCGTGTTATACGACATTCACGTCCATCAAGTACGCACGTCCCCAAACGATCTCCCCGTCGCCGTTGCGCTTTGACCAGTACCTGGGTCGTTCATCAAATATGGCATCACACATCGTTTGTAAACAGACAACTTACTCATCCCATGCCTCGAGACGACGTACGAAACGTTAACAAGAGCAAACTGGAGACGCACTGCTCGACGAGACGCACCTTTTTTCCATATTTCGCCATGGCCACGTTATCTTGCAAAAAGAAAAACAAACCGCATGAAACAAAAGACGCGCATAGAACCTCGAACACGACGAGACTCACGAAACCCTTCCCCGTGTCTGCCGAGAAAGAAGACCTTGTACTGGACGCCTTGCGGTGCGGTTGCGCTGAGCCTCTGAATCGCTGCAATGAACGCCGTCCACCGGTCGGGTCGCTCGTCTGTCAAACCGAAACGGGAGAGTATCTAGAACACGTCAGTCTCTCTGCGTCGCGGCCCCGGACAAACTGGATACACAGAATCTGCTATGATAAACTCACGCCCTGGGTAGTAATGGAGATCAGTTTGGAGCATCCAACAGCGGTTCGGCGTAGATAATGGCATATGCGCACCTGGTCTTCAGTGGACGATTGGTCTGGATCGTCCTGAACAAAGAATCGTGGCACCGTCTATCGGATGATAGTGTCGAAAGTGCAATATCTGCTTGTATGGCGTGTCACTGACCTCGTATTTTCTTGTGCTTGTGGGCACAGCTCCGTGACTGCCAGTGGTTTTCATCCCAAACCCGGAATCAGTACAACAGCCGGTCGTAGGAGGGTCTGATCATCCACGCGGGGCTTCAAGTTGTGGCGGGCAATATTCGGTCACCATTCCCGTGCCGAGAAGTACACACCTCCTCCGGGAATTCTTGCCGAGTGGCGGAACCGCACATCGGCTGAACATGACAAATTATAAAATCCAGAAAATTCAGACCAGCCTCAAACAGCAACATCACGACCGTGGTATGTATATCAAAAATTCAGTCCAGATGAAGCAACGTGCATTGGAACTCCCTGAGCAGATGGAAGAGGTCACTGATGTCCTAGGTGTGTCGGGGCGTAGCATGAATCGTTGGGCTGACCACTATGAGGAGCACGGTCGTGTCAACCACCTTCCATCCTTCGTGGACAGCCTCGATTACGTGAACTGCGTCACGGGCCTTGTTCACGAAACTCCCTCCCTGTTCGTTGACGAGAGGGAGGGGTGACTAGCTCACCGTCTATTATGACCGGCCGATCTCGACAACTTGAACCACATTACACGGCGGTCTACGTTGCCCTGTTTTTTTGGGGACGGAGGCGAAGACTAGACAAACAGAGTTGCCCGGTCACCCATATTGACAATCGTTGCAACACCGGATTAGTTTGCCTCCCATCCCTGGTATCAAGAGGGATGTGTTGTCATCCTCTAATTACGCCACTGACCCTCTCCTTTCACGACGACTGGTAAAATCCCTACCCACGAGCAGAACGATTTAGTCTACTCCAAGCGATGCGTAAACGCCAGCACAAACCTCCCGTGGGCAGAATCCATGGCCGATGATTACACATCCGCAAGAAGCCGTTAATGAAGCCTCCATGTGCTGTGATCGATATAACTGACAGAGCCACGAGTGAGCTTCAGCGCTGAGTGGGGACCCATCGACAAAAAGAAAAAAGAAAAGAAAAAGAAAAAGACAACGCCTACATTGTTCCGTACCATTGTGAAATATCATATCCAACACATGCCTCGCCCTTCGATCGATATCGTCGTATGTCTCTCGATAATCCGGTGTCCACAGTTCATCGCTCTCCGTGAACCCCTCCTCGAAGCGGTATTTTGGGAACGATGCATGGATGTCCGAGCGCGTCCGCCGCTTATCGCATGTATGAACGCCATTGTGTTCGCGCATGTTCTGTGCGACACGTCGTGAGCATCATGCGTACATCAACCTAACGTACGGCGCAAGGTTCACCTCGACGATGATCGCCTTTGGACCAGAGGGGAGAAGGGCATCGTCAAATGTCACTTGGTGTGTCCGTATCGCGCGCGTCAGAGGGCTGGTATACAACTTCTCTGGAAGAGGAATCCCAAAACGGCGTTCCCTGTCCCAGGCAGCATGTGCCTCCTTGGCCTGTTGTTCGCCTAACGGCGTTAGTCGTGGGTCGGCTATGGAGTGACGCGTCGGTCAGATCGCGTTCAAGTTGTCGCGGGTCAACATGACATGAATGACGTACGTCCCCACGTGATCTCGTCATCGCCATTCAGCTTTGCCCAGTATCTGATCCAATAATCAAAGAAGAGGTCATACTTCCAGAAAGCACGACTCACTCGCACCATGTCTGGAGACCGAAATATCATACACAACATCAACCCTGGATAAACCGGACTCGCTCGCTCGACGACCCACCTTGGTACCATACTTTGCCTCGCCCACGTTATCTCGACACAAGATCAGCCCATCAACAAGACAGAAAGAACACGCAAAGAAAGAAAAACGCACGATAACCTTCTCCATGTCGACCGAGAAAAAAGACCTTAAACTGGACTCCGGATTCTGCGGTTGCGCCGAGCCTCTCGATCTCTGCGACGAACATTGCCCACCGGTCGGTTTGTTCATCGATCAGACCGAATCTGGGGAGTATCTGGAAGATAGAGAAATGCTCCAAGTCAGTTCCATTAACGTCGATACCCACCCGAAACCTGTCACGTATCGGGCACACAGGGGGCATGGGGCATGAACTCACAGCCTAGCAAGGGTTGAACATCCAAGGTGAACATCAAAGCGAACACAAAGGCGGTTCTAGTACGATGTACGCGTACTTCTTCTGTGGACGATTTGTCTGTATCATGATCGTCCTGAACAAAGAATCCCGGTACCGTCTATCAGAACGTGTCGATACTATCAGTGAAATAATAATATTCGACTATTGAATGGGATTCACTGACCGTGTATGTTCTTACGCTCATGTTTCTACTCGCATGCAATCTTCAAGTGATCCAAGAGTGACGTAACCTGGCTTTGTTCAAAGAGTGGCTTTACAATAGAAGCAGTGACTCAGTAATCTCCCACTGAAGCGACCGTAACGAGGTAAGATGAGACATTTCTGGACCCGAAAGGTCCAGGTCTGACTTTCAAAATTGTGGCCAAAACCGGCACCGGTCCGGATCACGCGGAGAGTAAACTGATTCGATCACATTCAATTAAGGTCGGGACTCCTATTAGCTTACCTGAAGCTCCTAATAGCTCTTGAGTTTTCCTATTTGTTCGTCGTTGCGCGTGTCCCGGCAGGCTAAAACAAAGATGAATGAGGGCTTGCGGGTCCAGGTGTGCCCGGAGGGCCGTGGAATAACTCAGACTACCTCCGAGTCTCGGTTGACCGGACCGCCGAACCGGCTAGAGCCGAGGCTAGCAATCGACAACCAAGTTTGCCAGTCACCGTCGTGCAGAAAAGACTCACGTATCAGTCCGCCAGGGAGGCACATTCGTGTTATCGGGCCCGATAAATTGGTATTCAGTGTTCAACGAAAAAGCATATACGATCGTTTGAAAATTTTCCTGATTTCTTTCCTTTTACTTTCTTTTTTTACGTTGGGAAAAATCAGTCACACAAAGAATTTCGATTTCCTTATCCCCAACTCACAACCCGAAATTGATCCAATGATACAACTCACTCTCAAACGCAACCCCCCACCCCGCCGATCAAACACGTGCACCGGCGCATACGCGAACGGCGCAGGCGCACGCGGAACGCAATGCACCAGTCTCACCCCATAGTCTTCAACGGAAAACGATTTGCCTGGGTTCGGAGGAGGCTCGCATTGGTTGAGTCGATCGAGACATCGCGATCAGAGTAGTTGAGTGGCATCGGGAAGAAGCTGTACGATAGACCTGGATTCGATCAGAAAGTGGAAAGCGTTGGAATCCTACGGAACCGGTGCCTACCTCGATGTAGCGGTGTTCCTCCGGGAGTTGGGCGCATCCTTGGATTGTGGCTGTCAGATCGTCCATGGTTAGGTCAAGTCAGTCAAGAAGAACACGGTGGGATCTTACGAGGTGGTGCATGCCGACGTTGATCCGAGCCACCAAATCCTCTTGCGTGATATTCTCCCCATCAAAACTTGTGAAAGTCCACCGGCGGCGCGGCCGGCAAGTTAAAGTTCCACTTGCTGCTCGAGGACGGTCCCGTTTCCCTGCGACGAGACACAACGGGGTTGTAGCGTGCTCAGTTGACGTTGTGGAGGGCGCGTTTGTGGCCCACAGCGGTCTTCGCTGGTAGTAGGCATCTGTCCAAAGAAGATCACGGTGGTTGCATACCCCATGAATTGGCGAATATCCAGGATGGATCGCATAACCCCTCACGGTGCCCCATTTGTTTTTCTCGTCTTGATTGACGAAGGAGTATCCCCCTTGGAGGTTTTCAGGGAGCTTGAGGAGCGCGTCGTCTTCGTTAGTAATGTACTCCCGGTGGATGGTTTGTTGGATAACTTCATTTCCCCAACCCTCGTTAAACCAAGGGTGCGTCACGGCTTCTTGTTTCGTCGTCGTTCTCAAAAAGGAGTTTGCAGTGCCCGCAACGTCGGGGTCAACCCATGAGAGACGAGTGATTCTGCCCGACGTGTGATGACATGGTCGTGTAGACTTCCCACTGAAAAATGGAAAATGGGTTAGTAGTGCAGTCCCCCATGGTGTGTCACGCTGTTGTACTTAGTTAGCGAGTGGCCAGCTTAGTCATCCCGCACTTACTTTGTTTCGCGTTCTTTGACTTACTAGCTACGCACTGAGGTAAGACTGACATTGAGGCTTTTCTAACTTGAATACACCTGTAGTCTTACTCGTGCTGCAGTGTCCATTTCCATTTCAAGGTTCAAACTTTGAGTTGAAGTCTCTTTTACTACCTTTGAGTGATATGCCTAAATGATGTTTCTCAATTTAGAATTATTCTTCAATCCTGGCCGACGCCTGAGGTGTTATGGCCAATTGTAAAATAGCCCGTGGCCCCGCGGAAAGCGCCAGCCCAGTATAATCACAGCCGTCACTGCAGGCTTCTTTTGCGAGAGAATACGAGAGATAACAAGTGCGGCCATTCGAATCATGCTGGATCGCGCCCATACCACCTTTTTTCGTCGTGTTCGGTACGTATTGGAGGCCCTCATATGATCCACGCCAATTACCAGCACATCTTTGCTGGTGTTCGATCAGCGCTCACGTATCGTAAGTTTCATTTCCTCTATTCCCCGATGGCTTAATTGTACTTTGTAGTACATCGAATTTGGTCAAGTCCTCGAGTACCCCGAACAACATGACGAAAGATCTTTATTGAGCGTGGAGATATGGAACAACCGAACGTTATCGCTGCTCCACTGAGTCCCGGTTCACCGCGGTGCCGATTGCGCCCAAAGCTGTCGTGTGGTTGCTTGTTTGATCCACGGAAAGGTATAAAATAGACTGAAATCAGCAGGAATCCAACAACCCTCAGATCACACCACCGTCTATCTACTGCTATATCCGCATACAATGTTCGCCTCTGAAGGAACTATTGTATGTTTCCGTGGACGTGGAAGGATTCACTCTCATGAGACTTTCAGGGCTGGGCTCTTGGCCCTACCTACTTTTATGGTGCCTCTGAAATTGTCAACGAGCAAGCCTTACAGGAATTGGCGGCTACTGCATGTCTCTGCTACTATTGAATGTTTGCTCTGATGACACCCATCCCAGTTCTGGATTCCTGGCATGTACTTCGAGTATGCCTCCGCAATTCTCGAAGAGAAAGAAGCTTCCCAGTTATGGATTCCATTTGATCTATACCTCGAGGATGCCTCCGCAATTCTCAAAGAACAGGCCTTGGAGTAGGAAATCGAGAAGATCGTTAGTAGCCAAGTCCTCTGCTACTGAGCGCAGTAAAGCATGTACTGTGTCACCGTTGCGTTTGATGTTGCCTGTTGCTTGTCGTCGTGTACTAATAGCCATGTCCGAGTCGTTTCTTGATTGCAGTTGAATTTGACCTATGGCGTGTGTTCAACAAGACTCCGTGTCATCTGCCGGTCCGATGTTAGCCGGGATAATCGTCCTTCAACGATGTCCAACTCGCATAACTGGGAGGTGATCATGATTGGGATACCTTCAGGGAGAGATCGACGTCCTTTTCTCCCAAATCTCCGACATCGATCACTGGCACACATCCCAGGAGTCCGTTGAAAATGCGCCAAAACACCACAACTTGAAGGAAGACCTTCATGTCTTAGTACCGGACAAGCCCGCCAACGGAACGCCTACTACCTCAGGCTTTCAATAAGTTTTTTGAGATAAGTACTACTAGTCTCCCGTACTAGTAGCCAAGTCAAGTCGTGTAATGCCTTCAAGGTGTGTGGTCACTGAATCAGTGTCCGAGAAATACAGGCCCACGCCTGAGTTGTGCTTCGAGCGATTGAGGATGTGCAGGCTGCCATTCGATGCGCAGTTCTGATGTACATATATATAGCTTCTGAGTCCTCTCACTTATCAGCCATAACGGATGCTACAATGATATGCGACTGCATCCAGTGTTTAGCATCTCTTGGTGCTATGTGCCATTCGTCTTTCGAGTCTTCAACAGCTGGAAAGACAGCATATTGTGTACATCCAAGTCAGATGAGAGAACGCTGTCGCAATACATAATTTTCGAGACCGACAGGAAAACCGCAGTTAATATCCCTACTCGCCGCGAACAGTTCTTCTAGAACTATCCTCCATGGTACCATACGTCCCAGTTTCCCCACCTTCATACAGTGTCTCGGCCCCACCATGCCTGAATACTTCCTGATCACCTTCAAACACTGTTAAAGTAGCCACGAGAAGACTGTAAACATGACCCTCAGAGCGCATCAACACACTTACAGAATGCCAGCTCCTCGAGCGTGCGCCCCGATGTCTCAGGAAACAAAAAGTAGATGAACACCACCTGGAAGGCATTCCAAACACAATAGCTAACATCTTTCAGCACTCGTCCGTTTGCGTCCTCAAGGGACTGCTTACACAGTGTACCATCTCCAGCCTATCCGTGCCCCACCGGCTTGATCAGAGCCATCACTCAGATGAATGGGGTAAATGGACGTACCTGCGACGTCGATCCCAATAGGATTCACGAACTGATTGAGGAATGAAGCAGCGCGGCCCCACCACTGGTAAATGGTGATGCCCGTGGCTCGAACATGGAAAGGGAAAAGTTCGACCAAGTAAGCTGTTTACATCTCAGTCAATCGCGTCACAGGAAATGGTTCAAGATGACATGAGTAGCGCAATGCTTACTGTAAGTCAAGGCGGTGAATGCTAGGTTATAAGCCGGACTATACAAGAAAATGAGACTATGGAACATGTGGTCAGAATGGGAAACAGAGTTTTCAGTGACTTAAATATTCACGCGAG
The DNA here is from genome assembly GCA_038090935.1 of Hortiboletus campestris. Classification (NCBI taxonomy): domain Eukaryota; kingdom Fungi; phylum Basidiomycota; class Agaricomycetes; order Boletales; family Boletaceae; genus Hortiboletus; species Hortiboletus campestris. The sequence continues at coordinate 2,152 of JBBPNN010000870.1, read as the reverse complement.
CACTACTTGAGCAGAGACCTTGTTGTGTGTGGCTGAATACTCTGCACTGGCTATAGTCCAAGCAGTAAATACAACAAAGAGAGAGATAGCACTCGCCTGCAGAAATGTCAAAACGGCATCGGAAGCAGTCAGTGACCACATTACTAGATATATCCTCCGTCGAGGGTATCGAGGCGCTATCAACGCACTGAATGTGCAATTAGCGAGGCTCCAAGAATGTTTGGCAAGGTTGATGATGTTCTTCGTCTGGTTGTCATGAATGCCAATACTATCTAGGATCGGGGAAAGGAAGTACCTGTTGGCGTGGTAAGCAGCAGTCCAACAGACGGCAATCAATGGCAGGGCTTACGAGATCAATCCAACTCCACTCCAAGCAACAAACAGACCGAGGAAAGATGCGATAATGACCCGCTTTCGCATTCCCGGCGTTGAAAATACTGCCCTCTGGTTCATGTGGGCAATCCTCAGTTCTGCTTCCAGCGTCTCCTCAATCTGAGTATACTCCGCCTTGACGAATTCCGAGTTTTCGTCTCCCTCTGCATGATACTTGACAAGAATGGCGTATGCTTCGTCCCCTCTTTCCCTTGATATGAGCCAACGAGGAGACTCTGGGAGAAACCAAATGAAGGAGACTTGAAGGAGACTAGGGGCTATCTGAAGGAATGATGGTATTCTCCACCCCCAATTACTGGTCATGGCAAACGTCCCGAGGGTCACCCCAGCAGCAAGTACGGCTCCTAGGCGGAATCAGCTTAAAATCCCCCAATAGATCACTTCAATTTACCGAGGTCGTAAGAAGTGTTAAAAAGGGAGCCCACGACCGCTCGCTCCTTGGGATATGAGAGTTCTTCACATAGCTTAATAGCTAACACGCGAGTGGAATTCACTTTGCCGTACCTCCAATCAAAGAAGAGGCAGCAACGATGCAGAAGACATCTGCAAATCCGAGGATAAAACGAGCAACGATAAACATCAAGACTATTGGATTCAAGATGAAACGTGTTCTCGAGTTTCGAAACGTGTCAATCAGACTTACAATTCAACGCAGATCCTTGAAGAATGCCTCCAACTATCGAGATGAGACCTCCCAGAAATATCGAGAATCGCCTTCCCATCTTATCGACAACAAAGGGGACAAACGGAACGGCAGAAACAGAACCCACGGAATATATGGCAACCATAAGACCCAGTGAGGCAGAACGAGGATAATCGTAATCTGTCGTTCGAGTCAATCTTTTCTGACATTAACCAGGCGACCACCTTACATTCAAGCCATGAGGACACAGCTTGCAGACCATTCACCAAGGATGCGTCAAAACTTTCTTCGCCTCAGTATTTCACAATTGAATAAACATAAGACAAGCACTTGCCCACTCGTCATCTGCACTCCGAGACAGGTTGGAGCCATCAAGAAATACAAGTGCCGAAGGTTGGGTTTGCTGTACCAGGGAACTTTGTCACGCTCTGCAAGCCGAGAGACGATCGCGTCGTTGCTGTCTAGTTGAGCATAACTTCCCTGCCCACGCCTGCGCGAGTCCATTTGATAGTAATGTGAGGACGATGACTTTTCCCTACGAAATGCGAGATCGTTTCGAAACACCGGCGTGGCTCGACTCGCAGTGAGTGTAACGGGGGAAGCTCTACAGAGGCTGTAGCCCAGCAATGCTCCCGAACTATTAAGTACTCGGGAGCGCTTATTTTTGGGCCACGGCCCGTTTGGGATGGGCCCTCGTTCCTGAGAGCCTGCTCGAAAAGTCGTGTCCGTCGGTTATCATGATGACAATCGATTCCCAGATCCCGTGATCATTTCCTTGTTTACCCGCCTCTATCGAACTAGGGTGGATTACGCAGTCAGCGTGAGAGCACTGAGAAGCTGAGCCTCACCCCGTGGAAGTACGCATTTGCCAACTTGTCATCGAATGGCACAAGTTCCGCTATGACAAGTTTAGTCAACAACCGTAATTACGTTGTGTACATTGTATGTGTTTCGGTTCCGTGGATGCGAACTGATCGGTCGTTTCTGTATCCGTCTATTGTTGACGCTGAAGTAGTGGCTATTCGGAGCAAAGGAGAACATGAATTGACGAGGACAGCACCGAGTGACGTTTCTCACGCTGAGATCTCCAAAGTCTAGCTACGGTCGTATTTACCC
>JBBPNN010000869.1:0-14690 GCA_038090935.1 Hortiboletus campestris | reverse complement strand
TTATTGACGCGAATGCGCGTTGTAATCCATACCCCCCTTGTTTATTCTTTGGCGTTTCTCTCTCCATCGCTTGGTCTGTCGAGATGGTTCTCTGTCTCGTCCTGTCGTGTCCCGGGTCGTCGATCTATGATTGTCTTGAATTCAACGGCGAAGAGAGATTGTCGACGCATACATGATAAATTACATATCCAAGTGTGATGCGTGTTCCAAAGAACACTTCACTTCGCAAGCCACACCAGCACCAAAAAAGCAAACGGTAAAAAAGTGTTCGGATACCGGGAGTCGAACCCGGGGCTGCTGTGATCTTGGAATTTCCAATTCCTGAAAGACAGCCATGTTAGCCGTTACACCATATCCGACTTGAGATACGGGTCGTGCGTATTGGTGTTGTCGTGCAAAAGATTCTTTTTACTTTCTCTCATTCCGTCTTCCTAGACATCTGCACTGGCCAGCTTCTGGTTTCCGCGCTCTCAATTTTGAACTGAACAACTGACAATCGTGCTACTAGTAGGCAGACAGGCTCTGGTTACTAGGACGATATGGAGCCGCATGCCGAATGCCAGCGCGGGAGACAACTACAATGCCAGTCCGAGTCGCATCGACTCTGCTCAGGTCCTCTCGATTGCAGTGCAGTACATATCACCAGCAGTCCAGCCAGTGTCGTGCAGAGTCCATGAAACAACCCATCCATCAAAGATGAAATCTTGGCCGTACGACTGTTCTCGCTTGTCGAGGGCGGATGAACTACTGGAGCAATATATCAACATTGCATCGTCTTATCTGGGCCAGTTGGCGTAATAGTACAGTTCGTAAATTGTTTGTCAGACGAGGATGAATAGTAGTGAAGTTACCATCTCATCAGGGGATCGATTGCTAATGTGAACCCTCGTCACTGTGAGGATCGCGTCTCTAGGGAGCATCTCAAGTCCCTCCTCTCCTCCCAAAGGCCAAGGGCAAGTGAGCGAACCTGCTCCCACCGACCGGAATACAGATCACAAAGCTCCCGAGGTCGTTCGCTGTCTCGGAAATGGGTAATCGGACCGCAGTCCGGGTAGGGAGCAACATGAAAGAAAACACCGAGAGCCTCGATAGACTCTGCCTCGATGGGGGAGTCAAGGAGGTGAAGGAACGTGTGTTTCGGCATGGTAAGACCGCGCCATGGATGCCCTTGGGGAATTTCAGTGTAACCACGGCAGTCAAACATGAAGTAGAGCACTCGGAGCGACCTGCATCTTTCCAACAACTGTAGGAACCCCCCGGGAGTGACGGCGCTCGATTCTGGCCAGCCATGGTTCTCGCCCACCTTAAACCTTTCCAAATGGGGCCACGAAGATGCTAAACGCAGCAATTCGCGTTCGTTCAAATACGCGCCGCAAGGAATGTGGAGCCTGATAGATTTGATGTTCACAAAGACTGTTAAAGGACAAAGACAATCGAAGGTGACGTAGTACGGAGATGGGATTCCACTTGGTTCGTTGTCGACATGGTCGACATGGAGTGAGAGCTTATTCAGGGAGGCGTGGTTGCGGGCTTCTTGGAGAGACACGAAAAACGACATGAGGTCGGGCGCAGTAGGACGAACATCCAGACCAACAGAAAGGGCATGAACCTCCGGAGTGCGGAAATGACGGAGGAGCCTCCAGATAGGGGTCAAATAATCCGAAGTAAGGCGAAGAACATTGAGCGCCGGAAAGGTTAGCGTAGGGGCAGGGGATAGGGTGCCGTGAATTCGATCGACAACCGCATCGTGCACCTTGAACCTCACATAACGCAAGTAATGCAAGCGAGAGAGATGAAGGAGGGCGTCGACGTTTAGACCGACGTCGTAACACTGCACAGAACGGAGATTTTGCCAGCAACATATGAGGCCCGAGGTTGTGTCAGCATGAGCCCACTCTGACACATGGAAGTCCGTCACGATTGGACATCTCTCTCCAAAAGTAGCGATAGCAGCGCCAAGGTTCCCCGTATACTTAAACGAGATACTTGTCAGCTTGGAATTTGTGAGGTATCGCACCAAGGGAGCGATTTTCGCGCTGGGTTCGTGTAGCCCGACAATCCGAAGATTTGGGAAAATGGATTCAGCAGAGGATGGCGGGTTGGAGAGTGCTTCAATACAATCTGCAGCCAATCCCAATGAACCACACAGTCGAGGGAGAGCTCGCACGCGATGTGCATAACCCAAAATGATGTCCCAGTCAGTCTGTTCGAGACGTTTTTGGAGTGAATGGACCTGCATGAAATTTCGTCAGCATCCATCATGGCATGTAAGACCTAGATTGCTTACACCTTCCAATTCCACCCATGATGCTTCGGGGAGACATCGTACCAGAGGTGTCAAGTCACTCATTTCGGCCCAGATCATATCTAATGCCGGCTCTTTGAACGTTTTGCATGTCCTCGCCAGCGCGGCGAGATGAGCATTTGCATACCGGCACTGACAGTCTGGGTGTGAGGGCCGACGACGATACTTATCAGGCCAGCAGTAACTGAAGACACTGAGAAGGATCTCTTCTATGTGGAGTGCGTGATGCATTGATGGAGACTTTTGGCAGAGAACTAGGCGCCGGTAGCGATGGGCCCAAATCGATCATCATAAATATTTGCACCACTCCCGGCGCTTTCCCAGGACCCAGACAAAGTCTCTTGAAGGCAAAGTGCCATCCCGGCCCATCCGTCTACAGTGCTATGAAGACGTCATGTCCATGCGTAGGTACCTCGGATATTCTGTTCGCTTTCTCATTCACGGCCATCTCTTTGTTAGCCATGCCTCGAAAAGATGTCTGACGCAACACTTTGGACCGTCCTCCGAGTCGACCTGAGGGTGAGATTCGCTTGTCTAGATCCACAGTGTTGATTTCCGTCACGCAGGTGGTCCCGAATCCCGATCTCTCTAGTGCTCGCAATCGTTGGTGCCTTTTTTGCGTGCCTTGATGCGCTCAGGGTGGTCGGAACAGACAGCGTAGGATTGAGTTGTTCAGTCCAAAGTGCTGTTGTCCAACGAGTCGCCAAAACGGTGTATTCATGCACATAGGCAGCCCAGAGATAACATGCTCGTCCACTAGGGCACCTATGACCCAAGACGGAGAAGCGCTTAGAGACGCTACTGCCAGGTGCCCCAAATGCACGGTCGCAAGATTCACAGTGCATTTTCGAGCTCCAAGCTAACGTACAAATCGCTTGCTTACAATAATCACTCAAGCTGGTGGACTGATCTCGGAATCCGGAGGTAAACACTGCCTGCAACACGACGCTACCAAACAACAAGATGAACACTATCAAACGGTACCTAGTTTTTCTTTTCCGTTTTCAAACACACAGTCCATACGCAAACAGTCCATACGCAAACAGTCCGCGACACCCACGCCAACATCTGCGCGTCGCCATCACATGTTCAAATCGATGGGGCTGCACCCGACATTGATGAAACCGGTCTAGAATTGTGTCCACGTCAGCCGAAGCCATCGATACGGACCACATCATAAGGCGCATGCGGCGTCCGAGCCCGACTTACCTGATCCACGCCGGTACAACACACCGCCTCTTGCTTACAATCCGCCCCACTCCCAAGACCAACCACGGTGATCGGAGTGCAGCCCAACCCCAAATTACCCACGAGCCCCCCAGCGAGACCGACCAGACCGAGCAGCCCGCTGAGGCTTGCTACCGCGTCGGAGGTCGACTACAATACGTCCATTCAAGGCGTCAGAATACCCGGTGCTTAGTGAGCGGAGGTAGGGTGGGACGTACGTCGAGCACCTGGTTACAACAATTCAGCTGGCCGCTGTTGTCACATTGGCTGCTGCCAGTCGAGGTGGGGACACCCCTCGCGATCGCGAAGAACGCGACGACCGACACGACGACGGTAGATTTGAAAGTACGAGCGAACATGATTCCTTTCTGAAAGGCGAGAAAGCGAGTAGAGAGCGCGAGCGGTGGATGACAAGGCAGATGAAGCAACGGGCTTGGAGAACAAAGTAGGGGATGGGGGTGAGGATTTATACCTCGCTGACACGGTCTGTGCGCTGCTTTCCCTCCGTTTTCTCGTTCCTAAAACAAAAAAGAATGACCGTAAGAAAACGACTGCGCGTCTGGGACGGCTGTTTACCATAGCGAAGAAGTCACCCCCGACTCCTGAGCGACCCACATTCCGGTTGTGGCGTCCTGCTTTCCACCTCCAAGTCGTTCCTATCGGCGTGTTGCCCGAGAACGCACGACAGAATGTGCAGAAAAGGTCCAGTCAGGAAATGCCACAGCCAGCGTCATATGGCATTACGCACTGTTCTTTCTAAAAGGTCGGGCTCGGCGACGACTCCACCGCGGCGTATCTGGACGAGCGAGACATACTCCCATCCAAGCACGAACGAACGAATAATATCGATACAACGAACATGGAACTTCAAGGAATGCACACACGGCATCATGTCCATAATGCGTCTCGACCATCTATTCAGTCCATGGGCGCTCATGCCTCAGGGGACGTCCATGAACTGACACGGGCGTTTGTTCGAATAGAATTATCTTGTACAGTTTCGTCGCCGACTCCGACAGGGGCAACGATGCGCGCTGAGCACGAGACGTCGATGGACAGCGGTAATCGTTGCCATTCGGGCCGAACTGGGCTGGAACTTGAGTGCTCTCAACTACATTGGTTAGTCTTTTGCAAGAGAACATATGTATACGCGTTCCGTTCTATGCGTCCTTATAGTTATAGGAAATCGGGATCTGGAAACGGGAAGTAGGAAATAGGATTCCATAGAAGAACCCAGAAAGCGACCCCTCCTTTGTCTGCTCATATGCCACGATGCTTATGAAGGAGGATGCTTCCATTGATCCAACGAGCGAGAAAGCACGTGCTTCCTGTCCACATTAAATCGCTGGTGTGTATAAAAACAGGTCTTTGGTGCAGTGTTAATGTGGGCGCGTTGGACCACCTCTGCGTATCTTGTTTGTTTTAGAGCGTTACTAGTACCTCCACCCCACTCAGGCACTCGCGTGCTCGGCGTCTCCATTCAAGTTCGTCGGAAACACTATGACCTGAGTTCGAATACTTGATACTGTCCTGAATCCTGCCGCCAAACAGGAAATACACCCAATTTTGATCGAAGAGTGTAGAAAGTGTGACGCCGCTTTAGATCTAGCTCCCGAGGACACTCGCGACAACGGATATATTAATCGTCCTTCCGTTGGCACCGAGTGCACTCGGATCCCAGGAACGACCGGAATGGAGCAAGAAACGAAAAAAGGCACCTTCGAACGAGGGTGGTGTTCGAGATCCATCACGAATTGAATAGCTTCGTAATCCGTGACACCCAGCGTCGGCGTCTTCCGTCTTCCTTGACTATACGCCGACGACTCGCAGAGGACATGGGAATGGTCGAGGATATGAACCTGCATCGACGTCGCTGATCGGTACCATCCCGTGACGTTGGGCTTTTCAGGCACGCGTCATACATATGCGGCGGTTCTTTGTGGCGCCACGCTGGTGCATGATCGGCCCCTCGGCGTATCCGGACAGTGCACGTTGCTGCCTAGTGCCACTTTGTGCCACGTCACGCCAACGCCCGCGTGGGTCGCCTTCTTTACCCCTCGTTGAAAACGGCCGTCTCACATGGGCGTTGTCTTTCCCGTCATGGGTTGTGGTTGTCTGGTGACTAGACTGGTCGCAGGACGCGGGATGAAAAAGGCGCTCGGACGAAGACGATATCGATTACTGAGCGCTGAGCACTGACTCCCACCTTCCATCCTCCATGTTTCCACCAACGACGGAAACGGACGTTTGTCCCGAGGCAAATACATCAGAAGTTTTCTGAAATGTGGACGCACGGTCGGACTCCCGGGTGAACCTGGACACTGGCAAGGGTGCTCGCTGTAGAGTGCCTGTCTCGTCGCCCGCGAGTTCCCTACCCCCTCGTCAGAAATTACAATCTACCATCGCGGATGCACCCGGCATGGCATGTAGCAATAACATTCTTTCCCTCGGGTGTAACGTCCCCTTTTTTCCCTACCATACCACATACGACTATGATGTTCCCCCCATGTACTGGATGTTTGGATTATACCTGCCAGAGAAGCATCCATAGAGCGAGCGTGATGGACGCCACCATGTACATCTCGGCAAAGAATGGAAACGGCTGCTCCCTTTACAGACAGAAAACATGGTCTGGGACAATACATAGCGCGTCTAGGAAGGAGCGCTGCTGATTCGGATTCGGAGCCGACATTGGAAGTGTGTTGATGCAGTCGATACGATAAACTCGGAGTCAAAGGGATCCGGGATACGTCTGTTAGCAACTGTATTCGTATAGGGATGATGTGAACATGTCGCTGAATATGTCATGCGCCATGGGCACGCACGCCTTCCACTGCGAGTACCCACGACATTTTTACACTGGATAGTGCATCGGAGGGCGATCGACGCGTCGTCTACGTCTCCAGTCTACACCACCACCACCCAGGAGCCGCCCTTACACTCCCATGAGTGCCCGTCTCTCAACATTTGCCTCCAAACCACCCTGTTTGTGCTCCTCCGCAGACCTTGTTTGTTCGATCAGATCTTGGCGGGACAGGTACTCAGGCGGTGCCCACTGACGGGACGTCCACGGTTTACATTTCGGGTCGGTGTACATCTATCGACCAAAGGTGAGCAAGCGAGAGAAGCCAAGACAAGTACGCACCATGTCCACATTTTCCAACGAAATATCCGACGACTCGTACAGGAAAAAATACACCACGACCGCGCCCATCAGATTACACGCTGCCTCTACATCAGGCTCGGTAGCAGAACCCAAACAAAAGGACGCACCCGCAAAGACGTACCCATACCGGTAATGGATCGCACTACTGATAAACGGCGTGAAGAACGCGAGTAACAAGTTCCACGTCCAGTTGGCTGCCGTTGAGAGACTTCCTTGTTTGGCGCGTGTGCGCGTCGGAAAGGTTTCGCCAATCAAGATCCAGACGCCGCTAGATACGTGGGGGTCAGAGAAAGAAGGTGGCGTGCCAATTGTGTGCTCACGGAGCCCAGGTCATGGCGTAACCCCAGATGAACATGCACGCCGAGACGATCATCACTAGGTCCAAAGTTAATGTGGGAAATGATTAATGAAGGCTACGAAAAGAGACGCACGCTTTCCGATGGCCGGATGGGTGACAGGATCGACGGCCGTCCCTGCAGATGCGAACACGAACAGCCACGCAGACTGCCATATACCACCACAAATAAGTGGCCACCTTCGTCCAAACTAGTGCAACGATAATGAGAACACGATAACAAGGCAAGCAAGCTACAAACGTACGCGCTCCATGATATACATGCCGCCAAACGTGCACACGAAATTGACTGAACCCAAAATGATTTGCGTGACAAATGAGTCGGACAGTCCAACGGCTAGGAACACCGTGGCGCCGTAGTAGAAAAAGTAATTCGCCCCGGTCAGTTGTTGAAGGCTCTGCAGGCTCATACCGAGAAGCGTGCGGTAGAGTGTCTTGTTGTGTGGTCTGAAGCAGTCGATCCAGCCACCCTTGGTCGCTTTTTCGTGTGCCACGCTCGACCGGATTTCCTCGACTTCATGTCGGGTGATATAGTGGTCTTTGGCTTCCGCTGGGGAAAGACCGCGGGTGCGTGCCAAAGCTATTTGTGCCTCATCCAAACGGTCATGGGCAGCAAGCCACCTGTGAGTACGTATGACATCAGCCAAACAACGGCGAACAAGACATTGGAGGCGTCCCTTGGACTTTCGGGCATGAACAAGATGCCGATACCAAGGATCAATGCCCATAAAATTCCAATTCCGACTGGGATACGCCAAGAAGCAGAATCGATCATGTACCTGGTTCCGATTGAAATGCAATCTTCAAACCCAGGTGAATATCTGAACGAAAAATTTGATATCGGAGGTCTAACTCACAAGCGACTAGGATACCGAATGTGATGAAGAGCTGGTATGTCGCGCTAGCGTCTCATATCAGCTCACTGTCCTCGGACTAATCATGGATGACATACGTCAGAGTACCACGGATTTGGGGAGGAGCCGTTTCTGCTTGGTACTTGAGACGCATGAGAGAATGATACATAGGTATATATGAACCGTACAGACCATAGGCACAGCTGCACTGAGCGCACCGACACCCAAACCACTGATGAGTCGGCCAACGGCATACTGCTGCCACACATTCGTGGAGGTAATCTGAACAATGACGCCTACGATGAAGACGATACACTCTGTGCTCATTGCATAGCGCCGACCGAGGAAGTCAGCGGTCCTATACCATGCGCCATGCGTGAATGCTTAATAGGAGATAAGCGGATTCACTCACGGAGCACCCATCAGTGCGCCAGCCAACGTTCCGATTGAGAGCAGGGACACAATGAGGCCTTCACGTACCGTCGAAAATGCACACGTAGAGACGACACCAGGGGTAGAGCACGTCGCGAAGCGCAGCAGGAAGTCGTCCATGAGCAGAATGTCGGAAATCTGGCCAGTATCATACTAGAGTGGCCGTCAGCACCATGGTACGTAAGATCCGACTGGCTTACCCCAAAGATGAAACCACCCATGGAGGCCAATAAGGCCAACATGATGGCAACCCATCCTATGGGCAGACCTTCGCTATAGTAGTTCGACCTCGCGCTTGAGCGTGTGGGCCACGATGGAAGCGAAGTGAGTACGTACACATAAAATAAGGCCATTGCAAAGTGCAGAGAGGAAATCAGGGAAATGGACGGCTGAGGTCGTGGAATTTATAACTGCTGTTAACGGGGCGCTGATGTCATGTTCTAATTTGGGCGGTGGAGAGTTCCCGCGAGGAGGCGACACGGCGAGCGGGTCATAGGGGTCACATTGGTTGCCGGGCTGGTCATAAAACACCAGTATACCCCCCGGAATGGGGCCGAGAAACCGAAGGCCCCGCATCCAACTTGTCTATGGTTGACGAGTGACCAGCGACTCTCCGCTGTCTGTTGCGCCCCGGAGAGCCTAGATGGGGTAACCTAAACATTCCACGCAATTGAGCTATCGTCCGATGTTTCGTCCTCGGAGAACAAGATAGAACAACTGTAAACTCGATCAGCTCCACACCATCATATATCAAATATCATTCCGGCAGTATTTTGTTGGCGTGGAACATATCCACCGTGCCGCCGCCGATCTGAAGCCGAGCTACATGAAGAAGGGTCACTGGCAGTCCATGTAAAAGGCAGACCCTCGGTGTGGGTCAAGGTAGCATGACAAGACACGCTCGCACGGTCATTGACAGGTCACACAGTCACGCGTATCCCTTCACTATGCCTCGCGCTGGACCGAGCCGATCCCAACGCGAACGGGAGGCTCAGCCGTCCCAATACCACTCACAGCGCTCGCGGGCGCGACGTGCAGACACAGAAGACGATGACAGCGAGGGCAGTGGCCCGAACATGGATCCAGACGACGATATGGATGTCGAGGCTACCCAGCATAGTCGCGCGGATGGTGGCGACGACGTGGGTCTGATACGTTCGTGGTTGTGTACCCTCGCTCATGCACATTTTGCCCACTAGCATCTGGATAAAAAAGCGCGCGATCTAGCTCGGCTCGCACTCTTCTCCGAGCACAAGCGTATCCCCCTGCGACGCGAGGACATCATCAAGGAAGGTATTCCTCCATTTCACCCCACGCCTCCAACTCCCTGAAGACGCATCTAGTCCTTGGCTCGTACACTCGCTCGTTCAACGCTGTACTACTCAAGGCACAAGTCCTCTTACGCAAAACGTTTGCCATGGAACTCGTCGAACTCCAGGCTCGTAACTACCGTGACCAAGATCATGCAGAGGACCTCCGGAGTGCCACCGGCGTTAAAAAAAAAGGTCGGTCATCCCATCAGCCTGATCAGCCTCGTTTTAACTACGCTCGGTCTCTCAGCCACCGCGGCAGGCTCCAAAACGTACATCCTCCGCTCAACCTTGGACGCGACCATTATCGAACAAGCTGCGTTATCCGACAAACGTCTTCTCGAAGAAGAACTGGGCGAGGGCCCCGACGATGACGACGACGACGATATGCCACATAGCTATGGCACCATCATCTCCTGGAGCACAGCCGATCAACTCGCCGCACTAGGCCTGCTCCACGTCATCCTCGCGCTCATCCTGGTCAACGGACGGGCCATTTCTGAACGTACGTCTTTACATCTTTCCGTCTTTATGCTGTCTGCTCAGCCTTTGCTAACCGCTGGTATGGTGCCGTCGTTTAGTGGACCTCCGAGCCAATTTAAAACGCCTCCGTATCCCACCCAGCGGCACCATCCCGTCCAATGCCCAATCCACTCACCGTTCCATGTCCGTCGACACCTTTCTCCAACACCTTGTCCGACAAGGCTACATCGACCGCGTGCGTCTTGGCGATACTAAATCCGCGACGGGTAAACGCCGCGGACGGATCTCTGCCACACAGGGCAACAGAAACGCTGAGGAGAATCCGCAAATGTACGAGTGGCGCTGGGGGAATCGGGCGCATAGTGAGGTGGGGGAGCAGGCGGTGGCGAGGTTCGTGGGCGGGTTTATGGTCGAGCGAACGAGGTTGGCGGATGTGGAGGAAGAGGAGGAAGAGAATGTGGGTGGCCGTCGACGGGGGAAAAAGAAGCAAAAGGAGGGAGGAATGGAGCAGCAGTTGGAGACGGTGGTCAAGGCGATCGAGCGAACTGCCGGAGGGAACTTGACCGACGTCAGGTGAATACTATGCTACTACCGTATCCGATATACATACGCATTTCTCTACATCTGTCGCTGTGCTCATTGTTACAGTCGGCGATGTTACCTTGCTGGAAGCAAGGTGTAAACGTTCGTCCGCCGAACGTCACATCAGCAACAAAAAAATTCCTATTCACGGTGACCACGCGTATTACATCCTACCATACTCGTCTCATCTCGTTCAAGCCATTTTCCTATCTTGTCCAGCAAGATCCCTGTCGGCAACGCTGACCCTAGTTGTAAGCAACCGACGTTATCGATAATCGTGCGCCACAACTCTCGCAAGTTGTAACGACTCATGCCGCCAACAACGCTCCCTCCTCAACTTCCAACCCAACTTCTTGAGCTCTCGCCTGATATCCGGAATGCGTATCCCATCATCTTGAGGTTCGAAGAATCTGCCCAGACCCATTCAAACTCTAAGACAAGATCAGTATTATCGATCTACGCCAGAATCCTGGGGTACTTGTTACTGTATGGGCCTTCAGACGAAGCACGGAAAACTGTCGCCAAAGAAGTAGTGTCCTGTGCGACTGAGGATGCGTTAGAAGATACCGGAAAGCTGTACTTTGACCACTATATTCGTGCTTGTAAGCCTGTCCTGTTCTGGCATGTTGGTCGTCATTCCAAAGATAATTCAACAGTCAAAAAGGTTAATGGTCGTACACCTGTCCAATCCTCCCACCCTTCGCGGCACTCTTTCGATGACGTACGGCAACTGAATGGTAAGACGTTAAAACAGCCTCCACAGGACCATTCAGTTGCGAAACGGCGTGTAAGTCACTCATCATGATCTTGTCACTTTTGCAAATCGACAACCTCCTCCTCTTTCTAAGGCCCTGGCCCGTGACGGGTACCGTTGCGTCGTTACGGGACGTTATGATGTGGCTTCTGTGGAATTAAGACCGAACGTTGTAGAAATGGTCGCTGCCCACGGGAGCACTGTAACGCAGTGCGCACACATCTTCGATGCATCTACCAACGAAAAGCTCGCTGGTCAGGGTAGCGACAAGGTACACTTCTCCACTTTGTTTGGCATGCATCCTTATGATCAGCGCAGAGACATTACGCTGCATCCGTGTGGGCCATCATGGATCGGTTTGGCTATAAGGATATCGCTGAAAACCTAAACGGCAAAGGTGTCCATCGCCTCGAAAATATCTTAACATTAGATATGGTTATACACCATCATTTCGACAATTTGAGACTCTGGTTTGAGCCTACAGTGGGTATTCTGTTATTCTATGTCGGACGTATCTGACAATTTCAGGACGAGCTACATGCATACAGAGTCGTGGCGCGACGTTCGATTGACCTCAGTGGATGCAAGATGCTTGTGAAGTTTACAACTGAGGATCCTGAAAACTTACCCCTTCCATCACCAGAGTACCTCAAAATCCATGCTGCGTGTGCCAAGATTGCTAATATGTCGGGAGCTGGCGAGTATATAGACCAGATCCTAAGGGAGCTTGAAGATACCAATGTTCTCTCCGAAGATGGTGCTTCGGCAGAGTTACTTGAACATCTTCTCACTCCTTTCAGTCAGGAACGTTTTGTCCACTGATGCTCAGTTCTTTCAATTCCGTAAGACGCATGGCACGGCAGTTTTCCAAATTACCCAGTACATAATATTGATGTCGCTCGCGCTAGCCGTTCCACGCGGGAATGAATCATTGAAACGCGAGGGTGCCATCCATGTTGCCAGTTAGCCATCCGGGGTGGGGGGTGCCGTTCGTGTTGAAGGTGAGCCATTTAGGTTGCTAGCGACTTTGTCAATACTACTTACGGTGAGCTTGGTCTGCTCGTCAAATTCACGTGCAATGCCAGCTATCTCTTCCACGCTAGAGTGGGGCGAGCCTTGAAATTTTACTGTTAGCACCTCACGCAGCACGTTTTTCGAACTCCAACGGTCTCACACACCTATTTTCGTTGTAGGGAATAATATATCTCTAAGACGATAAATCTTTGCGGGCTTCTTACCCACCAATCCCACTTCGGCCCCGTTTGCGCCTCGTTCTCGCTTCCTACAATTTACACATCGGCCTGAGGGCCTCATCAGCGCCTCGTGGACACCTCTTTGGATGTTGCGTGCACGGCCTCTCAACCTCAACCACAACTACATCAGCGCTTCTCTTCGTCGCCCAGGCAGCTTTGGATGTCTTTAGCTCCCTGCTGTGCAGCTCGTAAGAGCTTCGATTCCCCCAGCCACGTAAGTATATGCATAAATGGAACAGCATTCACATTGGGGGCTGTGACCACCTTTACGCCGCTTCCATCGAATCGTAATAGCTTCGATTCCTCCTCATAATAAATGGAACAGCATTCGCATTCAATGGAAATTGGTCGATGACTTTACGCCGCCTGGATTGATACGAGCTTCGATTCCCCCTGTCACGGAATTCGGTGTGCCTCAAAGTTTCAGAGTATCCCATCGGTTCCAAGTCGGCTGTCACAACGGACATAAAATAAAGCAAGTCGTGAGTGGCATCGCCTTGGGAGCCCAACTTCCCCGCTGCGCCGAATAAAAGACCGCGGTGACGGCTCACGAAGCGCATCATAGTGTCCGGGAATCAGCCAAGGAGCAACGGTTTGTAGTTTGCCCCTCCTATCTCCGTAGTACATGTCTAAGCGTGGTCCGAGTCTTGATAATGTCGACATCATGGGAGGTAATCACTAGTCCTTTTGACTATGCGCTTGAGCTAATTCATTAGTAATGTTGCATGCGTTCGGATCACTGTAGCATTCTTTTCCCACATTTCAATCTAATATAGTACACCAGTGTGACAACAATCATGGTCTCAAGCCATCACAACATACAAGAATGATACTTTCCTCGCCGGACTACTCGAAGCTTGGAGGCGGCTTACTTGTGGACGGAAATGAACTTCCACTCCACCGGGAATGGACGACGGCTGAGTTTGACCTGCCAGAGTGTCGTAATTGGCATCAGTGTTACTTGAGTTCATCAGATGATTTTGCGCACCACAGTCCCAGGCTTCTTGCTGTCCACGGTCCAATACAACCCCGGGCTCATCTGAGTGTACTTCTCGATCCTGGTATATTTCAGTTCGAACGTTAGCCATGGCCATCATGGACGAAAGACATCAAAATAGACACTGACGAATAGTCACCGCCCTCTTGCTTCTCAATAACCCACTCTTCTGCACGTGGCCTGAGGCCCACGTGTACCTCGTGTTCACCTGGCTGGCTGAGCCAACGACGCCCAGTTTGTTCCAAGATTAAAGTGTAACGCCCGTTATCCTTCCTCTCGGCAGTCCACTTCAAAGCAACACGGTACACTCAGCACACCGGTCCATCAAGTGGGAAGGCAAGTGGGATCACAGAATGGCGTATATCATACAGATGCCAATGGTGCTTAATGGGAATGATGGACTTACCACGTTGTCCCTACCCCCAATGGTGACGGCGGGTGTAGCTCCATGCTCATCGTTTGCGCCGAGTGGAAGACAGCCTGGGTGCGGGGGTATCAAATGGGGAGGACACACTATGAGATATTTCCCATCGGCGAGATCATGATGGCTCATTGTTCTGGAGTGGGGGAAGCGTTGTGACTTTTGTGTGCAATTAGAAACAGATTTCTGGCTGTAAAAAGGACAGGCAAACCTTGGCATTATATAGCCATTTGCACGGGTTGCTCCGGTCGAGATAAGTTGTCGTGCGTTCTTGTCATTTGCCAATCGCAGCGCAATAGTTGTCAGCGGAATGGAGGTAAAGAGCATAATGAAAGTCATACCCGAGACTCGGACTTGATGGCGACATTCGATGGCGTCAGACGCTTTGAGATTTGAAATGACTCGAACGAGCTACGTACCTGGTTAATATCGGAGGCATATCAATAAGTTAAGGGAGAACGACGGGGATTCGTGAGCGTTGCGACGCTTTTCTCGAGTGTTTCGGGTGGGTCGGGTGGGTCGGATGGGTCGGATGGGTCGGGAGGTTCGTT
>JBBPNN010000868.1:0-14708 GCA_038090935.1 Hortiboletus campestris | reverse complement strand
CTTGTGGACTCGTGAGTCTACTTGTCGAGACCCTTCTCATAGTCTCTTCGCCTACCAAGCGCAGTAGACTCTTCGATTCCACCTCGCGCTGCAAGGGTAACACAGGACCTTGGGCAGAAACCCTCTGACTTTCTCCGTCGTTCGTCACATGACTCCTCCGGATAAAGCTAGGTTCTACGCTTAGCGTAACACTCACTCAGTACCTCTGAGGCTAGCCATCCACTATCCTCATTCCCTGAAACGTCTCTATCTGTGTTCTACACAAGAGACATATCTTTGTTACCAACCTAAAACCTATCAGTGAGCATTTCCCACTGATATCATTACCCTTCTTGCCCCTGTGTAATCAGGTTATCCCGATAGCACTTTATCTCTTGGTCTTTCCAAAATGTAATACAAAAATTTCACTAGAGCCTAGAGTGTAGAGGTTTATTCATAAATATATTGTTTTGCTCAAATCACCTTGGGAAGTTGGGGACCAGCATGTGTGTGCTGCTACAATTAATAATAGAAGAGTAGAACAAGAAAAACCATGATTTTCAACAGTCTCAGGTGTTACTTTTTTCCACCTTGTTTTTGGATTCTGCAGGTCACGAGCAGTGGCTGCACAATGCTGAGTGTTTTCTGCCAGCCGCTATGGGAATTAAAGTTCTGTCGGGGAGTGAATATGTGATCACGTGCGTGCGACCCGCGGCTGGGTAGGAGCCTACTAATGGGCCAGGCTTGTTCAAGTTGCTCTCGCTGCTCGGCTTCAATCAAGCTCTCTCCGGGCCCGGGCTTGGGCCCATTCCAGGTATTCACCGTCGCACCTTGAGCGCTGTCAACTCCCAAGTGCACGACTATTGGAACGTTCCAGCGATTGGATCATACAGTCACTAGAACAGATGGGACCGCAGTGCCAACATTTAGACGGGGATGTACATACATCCACTGCGGCAAGCTCCTGGCAAGCGGCTACTGAGGGTTCTGCTTAATTTTGGTTTACCGAGTCCTGTCAAGCTCTGACAGGTACCATCGGACATTGTATTGTCCTAACGAGTCCTAACCAAGCGAACGCTTACTCAGGTGCTTCTAGAGGTCCAGGAAACTCCCAAGCTGTGTGTATGAATGTGCTGTAGTCGAGTCTTCGAGCTTGTGTTGCCCTTTAATTCTCAATCCATTTCATACGCGTTCCGTTCATCCGCAGGTTGGGGGAGGGATTCACACTCAAGATCGCTGGCGATTGGTCAAGACTGCCTTTCTGTGGTTCCGGGCCGCAGGGCGAATCCATCACGCACGCTAGAACGTTAACATAAGCAACTTCGTGTTGCCTGCTACGGTTTACGTTTTTTTGCACCCGTTCTGACATCCAAAGATTCATTTAACTTCGAGCGCTATTCAGGTCTCATTCTTGTCCGCCCAGTAATTCTGTCTCACCCATGTCCGATCCTGGTGGTCAGGTGAGTTTGGCATGGGGCCCGGTGCTGATAGGTAAAGGAATTACTGTTGGTGTCCAATATCGGGATGCTCACCAATTTGAGTAGGGTTTGCAGTTTCTGGCTTGTATGTGCGCTCGACCTTCTTCCCCACCCCGGAATCTGATGCTTCTGGCAGTATGTACGGGGCTACATTGGGCCAGTCGATTTGCTACACACTTTGGTTTCCGAAGGATCCTTGGCTTACAAAAGCATTCGTATGCATTCACACTTTTCTTAACCACATATCTAACGCATTTTCCTTAGGTGTTCATTATGTTGTACGTTTTGTCGCTGGGTATTTTATTGCGCAGCGTCACCATACCCTTTCCTAGTTTGGCAGACACTGCCCATATGATTTGGAGTGCTCGATATGTTTGGTCACTGCTTGTGTCGTGTCATCAAAACTACTCTTGGAGTTGCACACATGAACTACCGCGGTAAGTCCTAAATCCTCAAGATGTAATTGACCTGTACTTATGTGTATTTTAGGGGTGGTAATGTAAGTGCTTCGTAGTCGACGACACACTCTCCAATACTTATGCATATCTACTTGAGGTTCTTCTATGGCTCAGTGTGAGATCCTACTCGGGGCTTTTGGTTTTGTGCTCACCATCAGCTTACCAGTACTTGATCACTGTTGCCGTGCAGAGGTTTGTCGGAGTTCTCAGAGTCGTATAATGTACTAAATGTTGCTTGTCAGTTTTTACTGTTGTCGCATATGGACGAGTGAGTTATGACCGTTAAATCGTCAGATTCGTCACCTTATACACAGTGATGTTTCCACAGTCAGCGGGAAGAATAAACCACTCACTCTTGCTATTGTCAGTCCCGACTATCACGACGCGCATTTCTGGATCTCATCTTACTTTCCCGCAGTTTGTCCTTGTGGTCTCAGGATTTAGTAAATCTATCATTGAGTAGTGCGCCTTGTCTGACTTGACAACTTACCAGTTTTGGGCACATGTGCGTACTCTGACGGCCTGACTTTGGAATGACTGAATGCATGCTGCCGTAGGGTACAACGTCGATGTGTACGTCCCCTCTTTGCCCATACCCATGAAAGTTGAAGCAACTCTTTGTAGTGTTCGGGTTGGAACCATCGATTACCTGCTCAAGTGTCCAGTGAGCTGCACACGTTGTATTCAGGTGTTCACTAATTTCTTTGCATTGGTCCTACCGTATTA
The DNA here is from genome assembly GCA_038090935.1 of Hortiboletus campestris. Taxonomy (NCBI): domain Eukaryota; kingdom Fungi; phylum Basidiomycota; class Agaricomycetes; order Boletales; family Boletaceae; genus Hortiboletus; species Hortiboletus campestris. Next base: position 12,067 of record JBBPNN010000868.1, on the reverse strand, counting down.
TCAGCTGATACTGCCTTGTGCTGTAACGATCACTCTATGTGACTTTCTCATTACATTCGCCGTCTTTAAATATATGTGGAAATCTGGCTTCCGCAGGCAACGCAATATGATTCAGGATTTGGCAGTCGTTTGTATCAGTACGGGTGCGTTCACCTGGTAAGTCCACCGTTTCTCGCCCTTTGCAGTCGGTCTTCATGTTTTGTTCAGCACAGTGGCGACCATCACTGGTATCATGGTATGTGTAGCGTCAGTACATTGCGCAGTTGCTGAGCGGCGAGCAAAGTTCCTCATTCAAGGCCACAACTACTGGGTCAGTGCAGTGGGTATCGTGTTCAGCAGGAGTAAGTGTCATCTTCTAATGACAGACGATACAATTTATGTTGACTTGTTCATTGTGTATAGGCTATGTGAACTCTATGCTGGCTGTGTAAGTCTCACGACACGTTCCTCATTCTGAGAGCATGGATCTGGACGTTCGAACAGGCTCAATGCGAGAAAAACAATCCGTGACCGGGATGTGAATGTCTACACCTTGACCCCCATACAAGCAACATCTCAATCCTTCCAGCCGACTTCGATCCTACCGAACTCACGCGGCACTTGATTAATATTCTGTTGCCTTGTGATTTAAATTTCCCAGACTCTGTTAGCCATATGTGCATTCGTTATCAGGGGTTTCGGTTGGTGGCACCCCAGCACCGGGGGAAGTGCACACGTACAACCCGCAATATTATGAACTTGAGTAGCGTGTTCTACTAAATTCGTGTGCCGAGTTTTATGGTGCCGCTCAAGAGCTCATCATGAGTTCAATCCAGGGATGAGTTTCGCGTGTGGGTTCAAGTAGGTGCTAATATGTCATTCGCGCGACGCGCACAAATAGCTTCACCTTCGTTGGTGATTTCGCGATGCTTATCAAATGGGACCAGACGTCGAAGTCGACCACTTGACCATGCTCGGGAAAGTCAAATGAATGAACCTAATCTATTGGCACTATATATCGCCTTCTGCAGAACAGAAGCTGTGAAACCAAGAATGTTCATAGATAAAACCGTCCTGACGAGGTTTAGTAAGGACATGGAGGAACTTCCATTTGCCAATGCGGTTCTTTTGCTCCTGGAGTGCCTCCGCTGAGCCGTAGGGGCCGAATGGAATAGAACGCTGATGGTCGATTTTCAGGGAGGTTGAGCAATGCTGCTGCACACGGCATGGGGCCACTTTCCACTACTGGACAGAGACCACATCTCGACATCATTGGCAAATGCATTACAACCATGTTCGAGGAACGCTGCGCACTCTTTCGCAAGCGTGGACATTGGACTCGACATCCATCAGTTGTCGGACCTTTTCGCAATGGAGTGTATCAACAACATGGACGACCCTGGACGACCCGGGTTACAATCCACTACCTCTTGAATGATACTGAGGAGAACTGATAACAAAGAGCTCCCACGGCCCGAACAGCGGGCCCCATAATACTCGGAGCTTAAAGAATTAAGAACGCAGCCACTGGCTGTTCAAACGTTCATGGCCGAGGATGGGTGCGAATACATAGAGAAGGTGCCATGAGATTGCGGGTTCGGGCTTGCTAAACGTTGGTGAGAGTACCAGTGATGTCTCTCGCAAATATTGACAGGGAAGCGCGTGTTTTCTATTTGACGCGGTATCGGAGTTTGAAAAGGGTGGCTGTTGAATTTCCCATGTGACGGACGCGTTTTGAACGAGTTGCACGTTGATACAATTCCGCTGCCCCTCCAATCATGCCACCACCGCGACCTGAATTGCCCGTAAAATACCAAAATCCAACTCTCAAGTCTCGTATGTTTCTTTTCTTCGTGTTCTGCTCGCATGATCACGCCCACCCACAGTAGACTTGTCCAAATGGCCCCCTGTGAAATATCAGTCTCTCGATCGCGATGGCCATGATGTCCTCGTACGCCTTTTCCTCTCCTCTTTCTCCTTCCTTTGCCCCTGACGTCACACTAGGTCGGCCGTCTTAAAATCCCAACCGTACGTCCAATGTCACCCTCCCTCTCGCCCGTCCTAACCCTCCCACTCAGCCCTCAGGCCATGCCTTCATCCTCCGCCGCTACGACACCGGCGCCATCAGCCTTACCACCATGTTCCGCGCTGCCTTCCCCGAAGCCAGCGAACTCGACGAACGCAAGGAAACCCACTGGGCCAAGGAAGCCTTTGACCTCTCCGGCAACAATGGTTCCGCACGTGATCCCGGCATCGTTCGTCTCGCAGGCACCTGGATCAGTCCCTCCCTCGCCCTCCTCCCCCAATTCGCAGAGGCCTATCGCTTGCATGACGTAATTCACCTTATCGCCAAGGCCTCGCCAGATCCGAAAGCAACCTATCGTCGCTCGAGCGCCAAGGGGACTCCCAAAGCGGCGCCTCCATCGTCACCCGTCGCGAGTCCCGCCAAGACTTTGCTCACACCCGCTCCATCGATGTCCATGCCGACAGCAAAGCGTCGAAGGGAAGCCTCACCTGCACCCACCCCTGCACAGCCTCTCGCACAACAGTCGAGTAGTAGTTTACCACCGCCGCGCCGGTCTACCCGGACAAAGAGTCCGGCACCCGTCTCCATTAAATCGCCGAAACCAGTGCGAATTGCCCGTGCTGTTCGTGTGGTGGAGGCGACGACGCCTGCGGGGTCGGATGAGACGATCGTAGAGGAGGAAACGGAGACGATGGAGCTTGCAAAGCCGAGCATGACCCAGGATATTGCCGAACAAAAGGAGTTGATTGAACGCTTGAAAGCCGAACGTGATGTTCAAAAGATGCAGACGGACGAACCTGTGCCTGACACGGCACCGGCACCGGCACCATTGAAAAGGGAAAGAGAAGACGAGGAGGAAAAGAAGGAAGAGCTACGATTCAACTTCAAGGAGCCTGAGACCGAGGAACGGCAGATTGCGACGAATAAGCGTGTATCGCGGTTCCAGCTAGAACCTAGAACCAAGTCGGTTGCGTGGGGTGTCGCGGCATTCGCGATTGGGATGGGTGCTGTGTGAGTGTGTTTTTTGCATGGTCACGAGTTACATCTATTGACATCGTCCTTTTTGCAGATCATTCCTGCCAAATTTCTTTTGATATCCATCGCTGTAAGGTACTGTCTGCCTGTCTGTTGGTCCCTCCCCTGTCCAGTAAACATTCTTTATACGGTGTGCTAGGGTATATTGAGCGCCATGGTTGTACATCGTTTTCCTTATCCGCGCAAAGGCGACACCCTGTGTTCCTATCTTCCTATTTTCTCCCCCTGTCCTCCCGTTGACCGCGTTTTTCGCGTCCCGGTTCTACATAGTTTGATATGCCTTTTTACACGAACATGCCTCTTGTTGAGGATGATAGCTTGTTCATTCCTTTTCCCCCCTTACTAATAAATACTTTTTGTACGTCTCAATAAAATAATGTAGACGACATCTCAGCGTGGAGCAGTTCTAAGGTCGACAAACAAGTATGCCCTGATCGTACAATCCCGCGACGTAGATGGCACCTGTCTTGGCATCCCTCAACGTCGTCGACGAAGACCCAAACACAGACCCATCGCTCTGGAAAAGGGTCTCTACCTCGTGCGTCGTCACTGCAGGGGTAAACTTGGACGCCGACAACGGCGCACGTTCATCGTACGCCCTCGCGCGTCCGTCCCTGTCCGACGCGAACCGCGTGGTATCTAACAATGGCGTGAGCGATACGGCCCAACTGGGTGCAGTCGCCCCTGTCTTGTTCGCCGCGACGCCGACCAGGGAGGGGAAATGGGGGTGGCCAGTGACGATGAGGGCGCCGTCGTCGTCGTAGACGACGTTGTCGGCAAAGAAGGGGACGGGGACGGTGTGTGACAAGGACAGCGAGGCGTTGCTGAGGGTGTAAAAGTGGACGAGGCCGAGAGAAGTGGAGGCGACGGCGAGGTGGGTGTGGGAGGGCGAGAGAGCGATGCCGTTGGCAAAGGAGATACCGAGGGCAGCAAAGGTGTGTGAGAGCGTAAAGTCGTCTGCGTTCGCGTTAGCATTGTCGTTGTCGGTGGGGTTGGACTCGTGGATGGAGACGTGGGCAACCCAGCTGAGTGGAAGCCCGGCGATGGATTCGACGAGGGGAAGCACGTGGCCGATTGGGTTCGGGAGACGACGCGTCAGGAGGTGATCGTTGCTCACATAAAAGCTCGTCGGGCTCGTCAACGCGATTGAATTCGGGGACACGAAATATGGCGACCGAAGCGTACGGATGTACCGCGCCTCCGCCAGATGCGCTGGGTCGAGGACGAATTGCTCGATGGTGGTCTGTGCGCGTGCGTGGTTGACGATGAAGAGGTTGGACGAGGACCCGTTGTGAGAAGGGTAGACCTCCATGCCGAGCGGGTGAAAGTCGTGTCCTGCCGGGTATCCCTCGAGTGAGACACGGTGGACAGCGTCGGTGCTGGGGACGTAGAGGAAGAGGTGACCACGCGGGTTGGGGTCTCGGAGGGGACCCATGACGGTGTTCCAGGCTTTTCGGTTCGGGTCACACCCGAGGAGCACGAGGCGGTCGGTGAGCGCGCCGTGGGCGTCGTGGTGATCCCAAAAGGTGATGTCCTCGCAAAAGCTGACGCCATTGGAGGAGGAGTCTTTGATGAGGGAGCAGTGGGAGGTCCAATTGCCGCCGACGTAGTAGGCGTCTGGCAGGTCGGGGACAGTGAGGATGTGGTTCCAGGTAACACGGCCACTGCGGTAGATGAAGACAGCCTATGGGTGATCGGAAGGGTGAGACATCAACTTGGTTGAGGAAGAGCACATACCAAGAGCGCTGCTAGGCCCGTTGCAGCTTTGAAAAGCATCGTGGACAAAAGGCACTTGGTACTAGGCTGCGGGGATGAAGCAGTAGTGAAAGAATGATCGATGATCGACACTGCCTTTTTTTCGATGCCAGCTCAGTTAACACCGCCACTGGTGTCGGGTGACACTGTACTAGTTTGTTTCAGGTTTCACAGTAGGTGACAGCGACTGTTGTGTGGCCCATTAACATCGACATGACACCGGCGGAAGAAAACTGACTCTCAAGAAAACAAGGAACGACACGAAAAAAGCGTTTACGTACCCTCTGCTCGTCCACCTTGCTGTCATCCGAGACTGGAACTTGCCGCATTGAGAGCAGGGCGTACACTGAAACCCGAAGTTGTCAGAAAATCGCGGCTGCGACTGCGTCCTCAGAACGCCCTCCACCCAGATCGACGATATAGGGGACATGTAGATTGGCACCAACTGCCAGTAATGCATCTCCGCCCAGACGTACGTATCAGTCTCCGGCGTTCGCCAGGAAGCAAAGAAGATCCAGGACGTTGCAATGGCATACCCCAGGTATCCATATCACCCCGCCACTCCACCTGCGACCCGCCCGATATGGTCTCCCGTCCAAACGCCGACGCCCACCCGTTTAGATTTCCTCCCATTTGTCCACATGATCCAAGCGAAGCACCATGCTCGTACCCAAATCCGCCCTCGGTTAACGCCTGTTATCCGCATTCGGTCAACAAGGCAAGTGTGCTGTGGAGTGAGCTCCTAAGTTTAGATAGACGTGATGGTCCGGCAAGATTATGATCCACCATAAAACAATGACTATAGCCGGCACCGGATATAAGCTGTGCTTGGGCAGCTTTCTTTTCCTTGCGCTCACTGAGGTTCGATCCGTCTTGCTCTCGTACGCTTCTGCCCTCAGCACTTGTGGTAGATAGTCGAGTCGGAAAAGCGTCCGTTGCAATCGTCAGGTGTGCATTTCCCCTCGTCCGTTCGTTCATTCGATGCTCATCGTCTGCGATAGCGATGTGTAATTTTGTCGTACCCATCCGCACCTGTTCCAAATGTCGCCAGCGCGAACCACTCTTCCATGACATGTCTCTCCGCGACAACGAGAAAGCGGGATCGGACGAGGTCGGTGACATGTTTTCCATCCCTGCGACTGAACGAGGAATGACGAAGCGATATTGCAGTGCCTGGTTTACATGGACACGGCGCAAGATTGTTATTCGCGCTGGTGCGTCTTTAGCACCGAACACCCGAAGACGTGCAGTTATTGTTGGTTGACGTGCAAACACGGGTACGCATCGCTCTTATCTCGTTTTTGATTCACATTCCTCCATGCGTCTCTGGCGACAATGTTGACCACGATCCAGGCACGGCAAGACGCGAAAGATTCACGGTGGATCCCCCTCTTACGTCTGTCATGGCTGCGCACCAAGGGCGAGACGTCACGGTCAGCCTGCGTAGAAGCCACCCCGGCCTGCACATTCGATCGATTCCGGTCGAGATGTCGTGTGTGCCGCCACCCGCGGCTTTTGGGGCGTCACACGATTCCTCACACGATGACATTCCCTCTCCTATTGTCGTCGGTGATGATGGTGGTGGTCGATGAAATCAAATGGTAATGATGTCGAACGTTTCAATTGTATATTCACATGGACTTGTACTAAAACGGTAGCCTGTATTTGTACGCTCCTTTTTTTCGTATCATTTTCCCTTTGATCGTATTGATCTTTTTTTTGGATGATATGTTCCGCCTCCGTTGAAGAATGTACGTAAAAAGTTACGCGAGGGTAGCACCCCGAGTCGGATGTATACAACTGAATGCAATTCTTTCTGGTACACAGCTAACTTGAGCCATATTTGACCGGTGACCGGTGACCGGTTGACCCCTCGGTAGGTAGAACATGACGGCATCGGGTGATCATCACCTGTGGTACCCGGGAAGGAGAAAGTTTGACACGTTTTCCCCTGACTATATGTAGCGTACGGATCGACGGTACTCCACCATATCGGATCAGCTGGTCCGTTCGCGTTAGTACTGAGTCTCCCCAGGTTTCCTATGCTATCCAGATCTCCACGGCCCATATGGTCACTATATTTAGCCGACTTGTTCATTGACATCTCATCCATCTTCTCACGTTCCTCGGGTTGAGTGTTGTGACCGCAATCGACTTTCGAGCTGCGCAAGTGACGATTATACACTGTCTTGCATTCTGTGTTGGTTTCCTTCCGCTAGCACGACTGTGCATCGACTACTTTACGCTAATTACCTCCCCGCCCTCGGAAAATTTTATCGCTCGTCCGACGACGATCAAGTTCCAGAACGCCGTGTAGGCTGCGAAGGTACCTGGAAGAGGCAGGTGAATCACCAACAAGAAATCTTCCATTCCAGAATCCATCGATCATCACCGCATCTTCAAAAAGCCTCGGACGAGGCCTTATCGATATATATATCAGGCAAGGATCTGATAAAGACTCGCCCAAAGTCAGGCACTGTCGAGGCTGCATCGCGGTTTTTAAACGGAACACCCGAGTACAGTTCACCGCAGATCGTGCTAGGCGACCCTTTCTGGACTTGGTTGGCAGATATTTGAGAATTCTACACGGGGTTCGAAGCATCGACGGAATTGTACCATCCGCATGCGAGGCAGTCCATCACTGTTCCAGATGGTCGGAAACGAGCGGGCCAGGCATCCTAGAACTTTCGTCCCCATCACTTCACATTTATAGGCATCGTCCAACTTCTCAAAGCTCGCAAGCTGCCTGACATGTTACCTCCACATTTCTCTTTGGGCTCAGTACTGTTCATAGCCCTTGAACTTTTTGGGATCGTGCCATACCCCTCGTAAACACTGTTTTTCTACTCTCTCCCTAGTGCACGTGAAGGTGGCGATCACCCTTCCGATCAAAGTTTGTATGACATCTGCAAGGTATCTCGCCGAGGATCAGTGCTACAAGTAATCAAGGTGGCTTAGTCGCTTCCGCAGGGTGAGGTGCTACCGTTTCGTGGCTGATGCAGATCAATATCGGATCCATCTCTTGGATGACGCTTTGGTTTCGCATCAGGCGTGTGATGTAGAATGGAAAAGTCTCATGGCTATGTTCATTCCGGGTGGATCGTCTAGATCGTCGGATGGATCAGCCAAACACGGGCGTACGGCCACTGCCCACAGGACCAGGCACAAAAAAAATACCCATTTCAGTGCGTTTCCAATATTCCAGCCATGAAACTCCCCACAGAGCCTGACGTGGTATTTTCATGCCTACTCAGCCATGTTGTACTGGTGATATCTGAGGTAGTCGCTAATTTCTAGTATGAGTCCCTCTCGTCAAATTATGGGCAGGCTTTGTTAGATCTCGCAGGATCTGTGAAGAAGCCACCTCCTTTGGGCCATGCGCATTTGCTATGGAAGAACCCTCCTTTCGTCCTGATAATCTTCTGGATCACGTTCGAAGACTCTACGATGCAGTTCAGGGTGCCTGGAGTGGACTGGTAAAGCATCCCATCCCTGACCAGATGGCCAAAGGCACAGCTTCTCTAAATAGCTTTCGCCACCACATCATTGCGAGTTAGCCAACATCGGTGTCCCTCACTGCGTCGACACGAACCACAGCAAGACGCCAAATGCTTAAGAGTACTGCGTCGGGTTGAGAACGCAATCCATAGCGAACTCGGGATCGAAGGCATCTTTTAAGGAGATAGTAGCGTTTGCAGAGACATTCTCTAAGAGCCTGCTGTATGATTCCTTAGATCTGTGCAACGTCTGCACACAACAGCTAGGCGTTCCGGAGGAGGTAGTCACTAATGAACCCTTCTCAACGCACCTAAAAGCTTTTATCACATGTCAAGATATGACGAACCTCTGGACACTCGGCCGATAAGCGACGAGAAGGCAGTTCCAACGGAGCAGACTATCGACTTGCCCGAGTGCGTTAACCCCTCCAGAATAAGGTCAGGTGCTTCCTCCAAAGGAGGGAGTACTACATTCCGTCGGTACCGCGTAGATCGTTCCGAAGGATGCCTGGAGACGGGATCCATGAGTGTCTCTCTCAAGAATAGTACCAACGGGTGACCACGATCGAAATCAGATAGATCTAATGATGTTGTGAGGATAATTGGGAAAGGCGAATAAATGAGACTATCGGAGACTGAGATATCGCACACCGGCGCTGAATACACCTATTGGTCGAGTTTTCTTGCTTGTCCATGGGTGTATTAAGGAGGGCTTGGCGCCTATAGGGTATACCTACAGCTCGTTCCACCGAGTATGGGTGAATAATGAACAGGGTGTCAACCCGGAGACGCTAAGTACATGGTCGTTTTCACGGTATTGAGTAACTCAATGGTGTCCATGAACTATTCGCATGTCAGTGGAAACCGATGGACCCTACCGTCGCCAACGCCATAAAATAACCGGACGACCCGATGGAAGGCTGAGGGCAAATGAGATTCGCCGACGGAAGGTCTCGAAGCAGGAATGAAAACTCGGAAGAAATTGATACTGGATCGGGGAATCTGGGGTGACACTAAACAGTGAGCAGTCAGAGGGTGTCATGTGCGAATTTCGATGCCACCATCCTGAATCATACTGTCTACTACGCCTCCCTTGCTTCGATACGCACCAGGTCCAAGGTCCCAATTAGATCACAGGCTTCGTGTGGGTGTCAATGCAAGCGCTTCGTGAGTGCTCCCAACGGTTGGAGCCGCCTACGCCGACGGAATGGACCTTTGAGTTTCCAACGGCAACGGGCGGAAATGACCCACCGCATTTGAGGGTGTTGGCACAACGGTTGAGCGTAAACACGTTTCTGTCTGGAGTCGGGTGCTGAGCGAGCGATCCGATGGGTGGACTCGGAGTCGAAATGTTCAAGCTCCCACCCGACGGAAAGTTGACAGGCTAGTGTAGGTCGAAGACGAACTTCTTGCTTACCAGTTGCACTGTGATAAGTGCCTTTATCAACGAGAGGTTTTTCATGAACCGGGACCAGGGGGTGGTCGTAATTGGCCACGTTCGTTGATTGGCCGTGCAATGCCATGAGTGTTACGGTTGTGTTGAATAACAACTGAATACGGTCTGACTATGCATGCAACTGAACCATCTCGATGACCGGGTTGAGAGTGGATGCGAACACCCAAAGTCGCTTGGTTGCGGTAAACCTGCATCCTGTAATTTTGGTTTCAACTTCATCGTGGCGGGTCGAGGTCAAGTTGTTCTCGGACCGTCGGGATACTGCGGAGTCGGAATGGACAAACTCAAGGAACTGATATCGTCCATCAACTTCAACGAACCAGACAACGTCCAAGGCCACCGAGAGATCTACGGTTCCGTCTGCTCATCATCGCCACCCGCTGTTGCCGTTGACCCACCTGCTCTCAGATCACATCGAAACGCTCCCCTCACCAGACGCGCCTGCCACAGTTCCGCCTTCGCTCGTCTTTTATGCCGCGCGCAATATCCTCTCCCCGTCCTTCATTATCGGACAGATCCCTGACTTGCTCAACCTTCTCGCTACCATCGAGACCTTCCGCCGATTCGCTGTGCTCAAATCCTCCGAAGCCCTCGAATGGCAAAAGTATTACGAGCACGAAAAGACCTCCGGTCGCGCAGAGGACGTGAGATTGCTCGCAGCGAATGAAGTACGTGCGCTACGGCGTTTCTTGGACAAGAAGGACGCGCAACGGAGGGAGTACGTTGTGTTGGTTCGGAGCCTTATTCAACTCGTGAGTGGTCGCGCTGTATCTGATCATATGGGTGCGTTGTTGACGGTCCACCAAACGGACGTCGTGGCTTGGGGCCATAGTACATCCATTACTTGTGGACAGCACCTGAATCGTGTGTCCTAGCGAAAAGACTCAACGATTTCTTCCCCGGGTCGATGCATGGTGTCGACAAGCCTTCCGAATTACTTTTCCACGTTGATCTCTCTGAGGATGAGAAGGAGTATTTTGGACGACTGAAAGTGGAATGCCAGGAATGGATGAGCCTAGTCACCAACTGGGAGAGCAAGCGAGAGGAAACATGTCGAGCCGAGGGGTGCGTTCTTCAACTACTATTTCAGCAGCCGTTCCTCCATTCAAAATACTCGCGCAAGGCTGTCTAAAAAGGACATGGACGAGAGCTTCGCGGATGACTTTTGTGCTACCTTTCCGCAGCCCTCTAAACCATCGGAGACGACACGGAATGTCGAGATTTATATGAACAAGGTTGAAGATATGATTCGGAAACTCGAGAAGTGGTTCTCTCCTTTGTCGAGGATCTAACGCACGCGTGGGCGTGCTGCCATCTTATTACCGTAGCATTAATAGGTCGTTTATTTAATTTGGCGGCTGACGAGAGCTAAGGATGTATCAACAGGTGAGCAGTGTCCAACATTATTCGGGTCTAATAGTACTCGATGGAATGCCTGGTCTGACCTTTCCACAGTCATGAGAAGCTTGGACAGCAATCCCACGATGATTTGAATTGCGTGCACTTGTAAACTACTCTTCAACCTATGGCATAATGTTTATTCGAAAGAAATCTGCACGATGGTTAATGATCATCGATCTTTCCTTGCGGGACAGCGTCCGGAGTGGCCATGCCACTAATATTCAGTGCTATTCCGAGCAAGTTCGGGCTACGTAAGTGTTACGCATGTGATGTTTGGAGACATCGCTCATCCTGGATAGATCTTGTACTAAGCACCACGCCTATGTCTTTCACGTCCTCTCAGGCGACAGATAATTTCATTGTGGTTGCATGTAACCCGTGGAAAGGGTAGATGTGTGTGTATTGTTCGGACGAATCACCTTTCGACTTTAGGAACCCGCGCCGCTGATGGAAGAGCGAACGATGATTCCTGCATGCCTGGCGAGCCAACCTACACAGGATGTATGCTGTGAAGTTGGTAATACCACTGGTGAATAGCGTTCACAGGTAGCTAAAAGCGAAATTTGCGAGTGTCAAGTGACACTTTACCGCCACGCCGTCTTTTTTTTTGGCAAGACTAGTAGTCAACGGGCTCGCCGACCACCAAAGTTCAACATCGCAACTACCACCTCCTTGAGGTATGTACCGTATGACGCCCACCGCGCCCCCTTCGGTACCCCCTCCCATCCCTGCCATCGCACTGGCGTGGTGATGCCCAATGCTAACACTCACTGCGCTGACCGCACCCCGGACCCCCCTTTGTCTCACTGGCGCGAGTGTGACACCCCAGGGCATGGCGCCCAACACCGACCGACCGTGTCCCCCTTCCGTACCTGAGGCTTGCGGCGAGGTCGTCTGGATGACTCGGAGTCATCCAGA